>JAWQUT010000004.1:5994686-5999686 GCA_033807755.1 Ellobium chinense
CGCGCGCACTTACATACCCACATATATCACATTTCTTTAAGTGGCAGTTTCATTCGTCACTCACAATAATTCAATCAGACGGTGTAGCTTTAACATCATTGCTGTTGTTATAATGACAAGATAAAAGATCATAATACACAATCGTGTGACAATAGTCCGGTCATACCATCGAATCTGGTGGTCCAAGGATGTCCGTCTTCTGTGAAATAGAGAGAGAGAGTGAGAGAGAGAGAGAGAGAGAGAGAGAGAGAGAGAGAGAGAGAGANGAGAGAGAGAGAGAGAGAGAGAGAAAGGGTAGAATATGAATTGCTTGTTAAGAATATTGTTATTGTTTGCTCATTTACAACAGACTGTTGTTAGAGCTTAATAAACTTATTGTTAATGTTACTAGTCTAGGTATTGTTATTATTGCGAATAGTGGTCGAATTTTCGGCCTGCTGGGCCCGAGGTGCGAGAACAGGGCGGGGCCTCCTTCCCTACCGTAGCACGGCTAAACCTGATGCAGACTCTTGAATAGCAGCAGATTTAGCTATAAAAATGAACATTTGTCTGGCTCCTTCTCACTCTTCCTCTCTTTGCTCGTTCTCTTGTGCGCTCCCCCCCCCCCCCCCCCCCCCCNCACTCTACCCTTGAGTACAGACCCTGGGCACTTGATAATCATGCTCATGTGTAAATCCGTCATTGTATGCATCGTAAATTTATTTCACTCCCACATAACGACTCAGAGCGTCAAGTTGCCCTTCCAGCCGACGATGATGATCATCATTATCATTGTACATTAATAAGCGAAGATTTTAAAACACTGCCACTTCAAATCGATCAACTTTAAAGGAAGACTGCACCGCCCTACAGACCATATTAAATCATGCGATACCCTATTATTCCAGTAAAACAGTCTTTCAAGTGTCTGTCATAATGATATAACGCCTCTGCTGGCCCCAGACAACCCACAGGGTTACATTATGGTTACAGGCCTGTAATTGTACTTTCACTTTGTGGTCCTACTTAGGGGGTATATTTCATCTCCTCTTTTCCCTCTTTTGGCATGCTCTGCTTCCAGTAATAAGGGCTCCAGGGGGGAAATTTAGATATCATGAGAATCTGTGTCCATTTTACTTTATTTTACCAGGCACTATTTAGCCCTGGGCTGGAACTGTCAGGTCAAGGGTGTGCTCAGGCGGAAGAGCAGGGGTTTGGCATTGACCAGTGAAAAATGTAGGGTCTGTTTACAAATAGCAACCAAGTTCAAAATTTCAATGGGCTTGCTAGGGTTGGGTAAGTCTTAAAATTGGGCCCCATAATGAGCTTCAATCTGGTATGGGTCTGGGTGAAAGCTAAAACTTTGGGTTCAGAGGGCAGCTCAAAATGTTAATATAGCCCATAGAGGAAAAAAGGGTCCAATCCTTAGCCCATAGAGGAAAAAAGGGTCCAATCCTATTACAGGCCTGTAACCTTATCCAAAGTCCGAATTGTTACAACCACTGCGCGCGTGGCGGCCATAAGCTTACGTCAAATACGTTCTTGCCATATGGCCAAGCTATCTAGTCAGTGCTCTGTGGACGGGTGATAGCATGTTGTTATGAATGTTTTAATTCTACTGTGAACAGTAGATATGCCAAACAAAATCATGCTGAGGCAATAAAAATGCAGAATACTTTTTCTGGCTCACACTATCAAACTTTACGTTTGAATTTGGAATACTAGAACCTCAATTAAAAGCTGAATAATACATTGTCAGGTAGAGGTATCTGGAGCTGCTGGAACGTAAGTGACGTCAGCGTTTTTGCCACAGGCTTCTGCTGATCGGGGAAGGGGAATAATTCTGGACACAAGGGCCAAACCCGGTAACTCTAGCTCTCCTTATTGCGTCATATAAAATAGGCGCACGGTAACAGAACGATGCTCTTTCTGCGCAAAATTGACTCGGTGGGCACCATAGGTAATTTTCAGAGAGAAAAAGTACTGAAAAACGGAAAATTATTTTTGATGTGCGTGTCCTACTTTAATGGAAAACATTATAAGAGCTAAAAGGCAAAATGGTCTTAACGTTTCGGCCAAAGCATTCTTCCGTAGAAATAAAATTCATCATCATCATCATCATCATCATCATCATCATCATCATCATCATCATCATCATCATTTTCAAAAAATATAAGCGCTTTCAAGACTGTCGCATGAAAAAAATGTAATAGAAGTTCCAAATTTTCGGACCAGTGTCCTTCCTCAGGGAACATAAACTAATGAGTAAGGACAGATCACACGAACACACATCACGGCACAACACATAGGCAGACCGAGACCAAATACAAACAGCAAGTAAAGGTGCAGAAACTAGAACCGAACTCATCAGAATCATCATCATCATCATGATCATCATCATCATCATCATCTCAACAGCAACAACAACATCCTCATATCATCAGCATCAGTAGCAGTGGTCACTACATCTCTCCCTGTCATTTTCATCTTCATTTTTACCATCACAACTTTTGTCCAGACATGGGGTCTGCCTTCCACACCCAATTCACTGGAACATGTAGCACTTTGCTCTTTGGAGGACACTGTATCATCATCATCGCCACCACCAGTATTAACAACACCCTCATAACATCAACAGCAGCAGTCGCCACACCTCACCCTGTCACTTTCATCCCTGCTTTCTTAGTCATAACTTCTATCCAGACACAGGGTCTGCCTTCCTTATCCAGTATACCGGAACGCGTGGCACTTTGCCCTTTGGAGAACGCTTCTTAACCCTGCAGGTCTGAGCGCTGAGAACGCCGACATTCGGACTCCAACCGGACAGATGCCAAGCCGCCAGGAGACTAGGAAGTGCTCTAGACGTTCCCCACAGTGGAATCAAACGAGCAATACAAATAAAAATAGCATTCAGTAGTGAGCAAAAATAGCAAGGAATATTAGAGCCAGAGTAAGGACAGAGTAATTGCACGGTCATCTGGTGCTCAGTACATCCTCATGGCACCAATCCAGAAACACCAGACAGTTTACAGTTACGGCAACAGCAATGAAAATGACACTACAAGATTATTTAAGAAATCTTTATAAAAAAAGGTAAAATTTACCTATTTAATAGCAATGTAGAACCTGGACTTGCGAAAAAGGAAATATCTATAACTGTTTTTTATTTTTTTTTTCAGGGACAGGGTCACTGCACTTGGATGAGTTTTGTTGTCACTGCTGTTGCATGACAATAGGGTTAAGAGAGTTAACCAATGGCTAAATGCTTGTGAGTGGCAAGATTATTACATATAACCTATGAGGTCGAGAAGGTGCAGGATTGAAAGAGGAAAACGATCTAAGGTTAAGACATAAAGCTTGTCCGCTTGATGGTAAGACGCAAGATACTACGAAACAAGGAGTGGCGATAGTTATGATTAATTATGTATATAATTGATGAGAAGGACAACTGATGGAAGTACAACGCGAGCTGGAAGTTGACCCATGACCTCCAGTAAGTGAACTGGCTTACCGAAACGTCAGATGAGCTGAGCTGATAAGCGATTAGTAAGCACTGTAGCTGCACAATGTGAACAAACACAAGATGCTTAACATCTTTTATTCCCCTGCCGTAATTGGAAGGAACAAAGGATATCCGTGACTCAGAGATCAACGGGTCTTGGAGGTCCCCTCTATCTCGCGGTCTCAGACCAGAAGAGAAAGACTCTCGCCCGGAAAGGGACTCTCAGAGCCACTCAGAGCATGCTGGACTGGAAACTAAGACTCCACACTGGGTCACGGGGCTTAACCGCGCGGTGGCTCCGACTCGCTCTACGCAGTTGCTGCCCCTTCTTCCCATTGTCTGTTACTCACCACTTACCACTTATGCACACTAATAATTATACTGCCCAAGAAAAACGACAGACCACTTCTGTAAGTTATGAACAAAACATGAAAGTAAGTATCCACAAGGAAAATAATATTACTGATAAAAACGGCAGAACTGATTAAAAAAACTCTCATTGTTATAAAACTTGCCTTAGTTTTTTTTTTCTAGGCACGAAGTTACTTCAGTTTGCACGAAATATTGTTGTTAATTTCTCGTAATTACGTGTCAAGTTAGAAAATCAAAAAAGCCTTTGTATGGCAATGCATAAAGGTATCTAAAAGACATGGGTGAAATCTGGTATCGAGCAATCGATGCTGCTGCAAATGACAGTTGTTCTAAGATCATCACCATCTTCAAGAGAGAAAACTGCGCCATGCAGTACTTTGGAGTGCAATTTTTCATAGGAACTTCAATGCACTTATGGTGATCAGTTGTAGACCATTAGTCTGCGCTACAGCCTGTGACAAAGAGTAGTACCTCCCCTTATCAGCGAAGTTTAAGAACCGGGACCACAGAGTAGCCCATTTAAGTCCAGCGAGGTCTTTGTTGGTGACTTACCACTACCCATCCTCAGATTTCTTTTTGCTGTTTGTATTGCTGGTCCCTCCGACCGGCCTGGCGTTCTAGGCATGGTATTAGTTATCGTAGACCCCCCCCCCCCNCAACAACATGTTTGCTGATACAATATCGTAAGCAGTATACGTATAATTGGCATGGTCTTTTTTTTAGTTCCCTCTGCTTGTTAATTACGAGTGTCTGGCGTTGATAGCCAATTATTATTCATTCCTTTGAAACCTTGCTGGCAACGCAACCAGACACTGGCCCGGCGGTGGGCGTGGTATATAAGACATCACACAGAAACTTATATGGATTGCGTGAGAACTCTTTTATCAATGCTACATTATTACATGCACTCGACTGTAAACATTATGAGAGGCCAGCAGTGACAAGAATTGATTTGTACACCGGTGTTTTGAATAAAAGCCATCAAATTTCGACGATGAAGTTATTATCGGCATCTAGGTGCAAGTTATATATTACTGGCTACTAGAAGTTCTCTCGACTTAAATGATATACTGCGTTTCCTGAAATGATCAGCGCGAAACAGAGTGGTGAAAACGTATGTGTGTATTCAAAGTCTGAAGGACAGGAT
>JAWQUT010000004.1:6007186-6009738 GCA_033807755.1 Ellobium chinense
TACCACCAGTACCAAAACAGTCCAACAAACTCCTGCATCAAACTCAGTCTATCCAGCGTGAGCAAGAGAGTTCAGACATTACACCTGATACAAGCAAAGAAAAGACGTCTATGGCTTCCGAGGAACGGGAGAAACTCAATTCCTCGTCAACTATGATGTCTGGAAAATGTGAACTGCAAGTTCTGGACAATGATTCTAATCACCCAAACTTAAGAACAGCTTGCAGGCCTTGTGGTCAATCCGAGAAAGGCGTGATGTCTTCAGCCTGGACATTTCCTTCGCCGCAGAACCAGAATACTAATATTTTAATGGGGTCACATCGTTCTCAATTCCATGCCAGTGTAAGCATCACTAAAGACAAGGTGGTCTCGAGCCACCATTTGCTCCATCGACTGAACGCTGGTTCTGGACTTCAGCATTCTGAGACAAACCCGTCACAATGGTCTCGGATCAACACAAATGCACAAGATGTCAGCCATCATATTACATACCCGTCAAATTCCGAAGGCTGTACATTCGACATTAACAGAACCGGTGCCCAGGGTGTATGCCCTGGAAACGGACGCTCTGACATTTGTAAAACTGCAGTGACAAATCATGAAGACTCTGAAGACAACGAGTCAAATCACTACTTTGTGTTAGAGGCCCGGGACAGTGCAAACTGCAGCAGCTGTGGCAGTGACAATGACTACGATGAGGATGATGGTGGTGATGATGACGAGGAGGAGGAGCTGGAGGGTGATAACTGACCATAAATACCTTGCAAATAAGAGACGGAGATATAAATATTTGAAGGGAGGGCGGGAAGAGATACGAAGAAAACTGGAATGAGAGAGGGGTAGAGAGAGAGAGAGAGAGAGAGAGAGAGAGAGAGAGAGAGAGAGAGAGAGGAAGAGAGGGACAGAAAGAGAGAGATATTTTGGTCAACACTCCCACCTCTTCCATCACTGTATCTCGAAGAAGATGTGCTTTGAGAAGCTGGAAGGTGCCGATCCAAACCTATAAACATAAGACTGCATCCGAGCTTCGTCGACAAAAGCTGAAAAAATGGGATAGGATGGGATGGTGGAGGAGATGGGGGCTAAAAAAGGGAAGAGGAAGTAACATCATTTCACTCAGGAGCTCTTGTTCGACAGTCAACCGTATTTAACCGCAACTTCTCCGAGTTATTGGAAAAATTGCGATTAAAGGAATTTGTGATTATTTGGTGACTTCGGGTTCGTCGAAGTCTTGTCGAACCTGTCGAATTCTCTTTCCCAATACGATATACCTCTTGAGCTCGAATTCCAAGGGACCATTCCACAGTTTGCAAGTGTGTAAAATATTGAAGTTAATGAGTGAAATCTGATGAAAAATAAGAGAGTTTGAACCAGAGGAATACAGCTGCCTCTGCAATGGCTGTATGCATATAAAGAGTCCTTCAAACTGCACGCAACGACGGCAAAAGTAAACTCAAATTTTAATGCGCATTAATTTTCGAAAGTCTAAGGTTCTTTCATCAGGCACTAAGAGTAAACTAAAACTTACCTTAGCTGACGCACTGCAATAACCATGGTAAACCCCCAAAATGATAGTAATGCTCGCCGCAATAACCATGGTAAACCCCCAAAATGATAGTAATGCTCGCCGCAATAACCATGGTAAACCCCCAAAATGTTAGTAATGCTCGCCGCAATAACCATGGTAAACCCCCAAAATGATAGTAATGCTCGCCGCAGTAACCATGGTAAACCCCCAAAATGATAGTAATGCTCGCTGCATTAAACATAGGAAATCCCCAAAATGCTAGTAATGCTCGCTTCAATAACCATGGGAAACCCCCCAAAATGATAGTAATGTTCGCTGTAAGTAAGGCAATACGTAAGTCGACGTTATGGATTATGAAAACGTGTTTTGAATGTGAGAGATATGACGTCCTGAGGTTTTATATGTTTTAGTGGTTGGTGCTCTTTGAGAAGCACACAGCAATCTTCGACCTTACTGATACTGCCGAAAGTAAGTCCTGGCAATGTTGTAAATGTTGATGTCGTTGTAAATTTTATTATTCCTGTAATTTGTTGGTTTGGTGTGTAAATTTTGGTGCTGTTGTAGGTGTTAGTGTTGTTGTTCATAATGGTGCTGCTGTAAATGCTGGTGTTACCGTGTGGCGTTACTGCAAAGGTTGATGTTGTAGGAAATGTTGCTGTTGTAAATTTACGCGTTCTGTAAATGATCGTATTGCTGTAACTGTTGGTGTTGCTGTAAACGATGGCGCTGTTACATAATAATATTGGTGTTACTGAAATAAAGAATGTTACTGTCATTGTCAATATTGTTGTAAATGTTGGCATTAACGTTAGTTTTAGTGTTTTTGTTAATCTGTTTCTACAAATTTGTTAAATAAATTCACTTTCTACAGGTTTTCCTTACTTATTATTATGTTTGTATCAAGGGCGGATCTAGGAATTGTACTTTGGGAAGTTGCACCAGCCGCTTCCTCTTGTCTCCCCTTACTTGTTCTCCATCGGCCACCCACACACACACACACACACACACACACACACACACACACA
>JAWQUT010000004.1:6010347-6047298 GCA_033807755.1 Ellobium chinense
AGAGAGAGAGAGAGAGAGAGAGAGAGAGAGAGAGAAGGAGGAGAAAGAGAGAGATTTTTTTGGTCAACACTCTCACCTCTTCCATCACTGTATCTCGAAGAAGATGTGCCCTTGAGAAGCTGGAAGGTGCCGATCCAAACCTATAAACATAAGACTGCATCCGAGCTTCGTCAACAAAAGCTGAAAAAATGGGATAGGATGGGATGGTGGAGAAGTGCGGGGCTAAAAGAGGGAAGAGTAGGTAACATCATTTCACTTAGGAGCTCTTGTTCGACAGTCAACCGTATTTAACCGCAACTTCTCCGAGTTATTGGAAAAATTGCGATTAAAGGAATTTGTGATTATTTGGTGACTTCGGTTTCGTCGAAGTCTTGTCGAACCTGTCGAACTCTCTTTCCCATTATGAAATCATGAATGTCACAATACGATATACCTCTTGAGCTCGAATTCCAAGGGACCATTCCACAGTTTGCAAGTGTGTAAAATATTGAAGTTAATGAGTGAAATCTGATGAAAAATAAGAGTTTGAACCAGAGGAATACAATTGCCTATGCAGTGGCTGTGTGCATATAAAAAGCACTTCAAACTGCAGGCAGAGACGACAAGAGTAAACTCAAATTTTAATGGACAATTAATTTTCGAATGTCTGAGGTTTCTTCATTAGACACTAAGAGTAAATTAAAACTTACCTTAGCTGACGCACTGCAAAAACCATGGGAAACCCCCAAAATGTTAGTAATGCTCGCTGCAATAACTATGGGAAACCCCCAAAATGACAGTAATGTTCGCCGCAATTAACATGGTAAACCCCCAAAATGTTAGTAATGCTGGCTGCAATAACCATGGGAACCCCCCAAAATGGTGGTAATGCGCGCTGTAAATAAGGCAATACCTTAGTTGACGTTGTGGGTTATGAAAACGGCCATTGGTGTTTTGAATATGAGAGATATGACGTCCTGAGGTTTTATATGTTTTAGTGGTTGGTGCTCTATGAGAAACACACAGAATTTTCGACCTTATTGATACTGCCGAAAGTAAGTTTTGGCAATGTTGTAAATGTTGATGTCGTTGTAAATTTTATCATTATTGTAATATGTTGGTTTGGTGTGTAAATTTTGGTGCCGTTGTAGGTGTTAGTATTGTTGTTCATATTGGTGCTGCTGTAAATGCTGGTGTTACCGTATGGCGTTGCTGCCAAGGTTGATGTTGTAGGAAATGCTGCTGTTGTAAATTTCCGCGTTTTGTAAATGCTCGTATTGCTGTAACTGTTGGTGTTGCTGTAAACGATGGCGCTGTTACATAACAATATTGGTGTTACTGAAATAATTGGTGTTACTGTCATTGTCAATATTGTTGTAAATGTTGGCATTAACGTTAGTTAGTGTTTTTGTTAATAGAGGTGATCCTGTTTATACAAATTTGTTAAATAAATTCACCTTCTACAGGTTTTCCTTACTTATTATTATGTTTGTATCAAGGGCGGATCTAGGAATTGTACTTTGGGAAGTTGCACCAGCCGCTTCCTCTTGTCTCCCCTTACTTGTTCTCCATCGGCCACCCTCACACACACACACACACACACACACACACACGAGAAAGAGAGGTCGAAAGAGAGGGAATGATGTCATAAGTTTGAAAACCCTATGTAATCTCTTTCTGTTTCTCTCTCTCTCTCTTTCTCTCTCTCTTTCTCTCTCTCTCTCTCTCTCTCTCTCTCTCTCTCTCTCTCTCTCTCTCTCTCTCTCTCTCTCTTTGTGCAACCGGAAGGACCGCTTGTTTAGCTATGCTGAGATGCCCACCTCCCCAAAGATCCGATGATGATGATGATACTTTACTTATTTATATCCGGTGCTGATAAAAATTTTGCAAATAATAATGATGCTGCTGCTGCTGCTGATGATGATGATGACGTCATTTATGATGTCGTTGACAACATACTCCTAATTTGCCAAATCTGAAGTAAGAAATTGATCAGTTCTTTTACTGAAATAACGAGCATCTGTCTTTTGCTTATTTTCATTCCCTTACTTCTCTATCTCACACCAGACCGATGCATATACTACAAACATGGGGAAGAAGATATCAAATATGTAAATGCAAATAGCGATCTTATTGATAACTACAACCACAACAACCACAGCACCCTTGTGTAGTCTCTGAAAAGTAACATCCATACAAACTCCACCTCATTATTCTCATCCTAAACTTTACAAAACTGTCTTTACTAAATAGAGTTAAAATTCATGTCTATCGAAGATTGTATTTGTTCCGTCTTATCAGAAACAGACTAACTTCAAAGATCCAGTTTACAAATACATGCAAATACACAGCCTATGCCCGTTGGACATGAACATTTGATCTGCAATGTTCTACCAGCTGCCACGATGTTTTAGGAAATCCTCTTCTTCATCTTCCTGTCTTTCTCCTTCTTCTACTTCTTGTTCTTGTTCTTTCTCTTCTTCATCTTTCTATGCGTCATACGTGTTACATCAATGCGGCTCAGATCATTTGCCATCCCAAGCAGTTTCAGAAAATCAGCATGCACTCGCAGGAGGAGCCATAATCGATTGATATGTTTTGAGATTGCTGCGCTGACTCTTTGACGGTGAAGTCTTTATCGGTTTTAAGGAGGTTATTAGCTTGAGAGCTTGCGCATTAACCATGAGATCTCTTACCATCGTAAGAATGACCTAATTTTACATGTTGAACGCTAATAAGGGTGCATTCAGTGCCGATGCACAAATGAAATTCGTACTATTGTAAGAGATGACATCGTAAATGCGCAAGCTCTAGATCTAAAAGGGACTTTCTAAAATTTAGTAAGTACACTTTTGTTTGGTAATGAATTAGTGACGCATTCATAGACACATATCTGTGTTATTAATTCACTCAAAGCAACAGTACGTGGGAAATCTGTATTCCTTCAAAAGTGATGTCATTGGTGAAAAAGCAATTGCATTCATAGATATTCTTTTTCTGCCAAAAAACATTCAAAGAGCATGTATTTAGTTTTGAAAGCGCGCTCTTTATGTTTGTTTGCCTCGTAATTTGAGAGATGGCACGAAATACCGGACTTACAGTCATCATTAAGTCAAAAAGTGAAAAGTATGTGTATTGTATTATAATCTTTTTACTATGGTTTTGACAAGCTTAGTCACCAAAGGGAAAACACACTAGGAATCTTATTTGTCGTTGAGTGCTTCTTTCCCGCTTACATCGGTATCGAAGAGGCTTAATTACTAAATCTCAGCATCATCGTGATGCGTTGACTACATCTATGGGACTCACTCATAACTTAAATACTCATGTCGGGCACAAAAGTTATTTTGACAAGGAGCACAACATCCTAAACTTAGTGTTGAATTTGAGATACACAAAAAAGTTCACTGAAGAGTTAATGAGGTCCAAGAAACTTTTGAACTGGTAACAAAGCCGATAGACATTTGCATGCCTTCCATCCAGTCTAAATTCCGGATCCAGTAAGCCAAACAGCGCAATTATTATTCTAGGTGTGTTTGTCAAGATGTACACCGCCGAGATAAAAACAACCTGCTGCACTACTTGCAAATCCTTTCCGGTTAGTTTGCCGCTGGTGGACTTCTCAGTGTCGACCCTCTTCTGGTGGACACTGGTGATTTGTGATTTTGAGCCTTTGGATCTTGTGGCTTGACGAAACTTGCTCGCCTGAAGAAGGCTTCGGGCCATGCCCACGACACAGATGATAACAATGACCTGTGTAGCAATAGGCACACATGACTCGCTGATGATGTACACAATGTCTTTGATGGGTTCTCTATCCGGTGCCAGCCACAGTCCCCATCTGGTGATATTGGTCAGCGGGTCCGTTTCACCGGCCAGACCCATTTTGGCAAGGAGTGGAAGGTAACAAACCAAAGGGAACAGGACGAAGAAAAACAGCGCGAGAAGAGACTTTCGTTTGCTGAAGTCGCTTTTGAAATGTAGAGGCTTTACAACACACATACATCTGGCCACAGCCAGGAACGTTGTTATCAGGATAGTGACTAAGTTCGTCATAGCACGGATATTGGCTATGATCACAGAAATGGCGGAAGGCCGGATGGTTAACGTTATTACCATCTTCCTTTCCAAAACCTCTGCCAACATACAAAGACCGTGCAGCAGACAGGTTAGCGCAACCACGAAATCTGAGATGGAAAGACTCATAAAAGACGTAGTGACCGCGTCTTCAAGACCCATCTTTAGAAATATGTGGATGTTCACTGCGTTGGTGGCCATGCCAGTTGCTGAGCACGTTACCCAAATGGGACACATGTACTGAAGAACAACTACGTATTCTGCGTCCGATATCATACCGCTGCTCGTTTTGTTCTCGACCATTAGTTAGTTTGGCATAAGAAACTTGCAATAGTGTGGTTTGCGGGACAAGCCTCGTGGATATGTGATCAAGTTAAACAAGTTTACTGATATGAGCGGGCCCTGATGACAACTGTGGTATAGAGGCGAACGATACAATATCAATATATGACGGGATCAAATATGGCGTTTGCACATGTTTTTTTTAACTTTAGATTAACACTGTTGTGGTATCTGCAGCCAAGATGACGTTATAAGGCCAAAATTCCTCAAATTTGGCGGGTTATTTAAAGGGATTGGTGTAAAAGAAAATTATTTAGTTTCAATTGTTTAAATCGTTTTTCTCAGCTTAATCGCTATGTTTACATTCACGTGTTGAGCAAAATAATTACTAAAGAGATGCAGTGTATATATGTCTAGATGTGATTTAGTCGTTTGCTTCACACTAATATCCCCGCTTTGACTAGTCATAATATAACCTGATTCAGATATTAAGGCTGGAAAGTCCCGGGACAAACATAGTGGGAATGGGCTAGAGTAAACACTGGGTGATGAGACACACACAACGTTTGAAGTGACAATAATCAATATAGTGAAATTAAAGCGCAACAAAGCACTTCAAAGACAGTGTTCAGCTATGGATTTTTACAAAACATAAAAGAGAAAACAAAGTCGACTAAATGCAGTACAGATCAAAGTGGTCAAGTTGAATATTCAGAAATACGTTAATGTATTAATTTGCACATGAGGTTTGCAGTAAACTTATCTCTTAAATTTTACGTTGTCAAGTATTGTCGCAATTTTGTTTTCAAAGACACATTTAATTAAAAGTGCTTTGATATTTCTAATTTTGTTTTCTAACTAAAAGCAGTTTTAAACTTATTTTATACTGTCCATAACTTTCTCAAAATTACTGAGAATTTTAGATACAAAGGATAGTTTGGGAGAAATTTTTTAAATTTAATACTGTGTTGTCTTTGCTCATAAATTACATTTCTATAGGACTTCTTAAATGAAACGTTCTATCTTGAGTTTTTTCATTTGATGGCATCTTTGGTATTGTTCAGTTGAAAGGACTGTCACCCTTTATTTACTGTTGTCAGCAATCGTGATCATAGAGAGAAATTAAATCGCAAATAACTGAATCATTATGGCAATCAGGTTTCGCTCCGTTAAAAGGGTCGCGCGATAACGATGATTTCTTTATACAGATTTGAGAGTTTCAGGTTTGACATCACTTAAAGGGACAGGGATAGATGTTTGCTTCACAGCCTAAAAAAAAATCTACATCATTTTTTTTCATAAACTTTGCACGGGGAATATCTTCCTGCCGCCTGATCGTTTCTGAGAACACATCGCTAAAATATCGGGATTTTTACTCTCTGTTCGCCGCCATTACTCGTGCTGCGTGACGTCATAAAGCGAGAAAAGCTGCCACACTATTGGTACAAATGCATGGGCAAATTGTCCGACCCAATTGTCGGCTGGCCTATCTCGCTATTATGTTGTTCAAATTTTATGAAAAAAAAAAGTTTACTTATGAGGCTGTGAAGTGTATAACAATCCTTATCTCTTTAAAGACTATTCTATCGGGTCTGTCAGGTTGATGCAGGTTGGACGCAGGCTTGGGACTGCTGTTGAGCCCTAAAGAAAATGGTTAAAGTAATGCGGCATATAAAGTAGAGAGTGCTACCGTTTTTTTGTGAGAAAAGGAACAAAAAATTAAATCAAATTTACCATTTCCCAGCTTTGTACAGAGTTTCACGTTCTCTGTCTTTTCGTCTGAGCTTTCTAAGAGCTTGCGCATTGTCCATGGGAACTATTACCAACGTAAGAATTACATTAACTCTGCATGTTGAAGGCTACCAAAGCTACATTCAGCACCAACGCACTTTGTTAATTCTTGTAACGGTAAGATGTACCATCGTTAATGTGCAAACTCTCACTTCTCTCCAAGCTTTGATAGTTTCCGAGATAGCCTTTGGTATGCCACATTGATTATTTTGAATATATTAATATGTGGTGCAACCTTTCTTGCGCCTCCTACAACACTGCGTTTCTGGCACATACGGTTTTTTCCCATAATAAGGCAGAGCAGAACACTTGGCAGCCCGTGAATGAGGGTAATTTCACGTTTGCCGGTTTGCGGGTTCAATGTGGTGGTTTCCCTCAAGTTTTATAGTACTATTGTGACGCAAAAAAAGGTAGTGGCGTTGTACAGGTGGTCCTACCATGAAGTTCAAAGATGTGGGAAAAAATGAACGGTCGTTCTGGAGAAAAATAACAACAACAACAACAGCAGCAGCAGCAGCAGCAGCAGCAGCAGCAGCAGCAGCAGCAGCAGCAGCAGCAGCAGCAGCAGCAGCAGCAGCAGCAGCAGCAGGAACAACAACAGCAGCAGCAGCAGCAGCAGCAGCAACAACAACAACAACAACAACAACAACAACAACAACAATAACAACGAAAATATGTCTTCCTTGACAAGAGTTACCATGTGAAAACTGGGGAGGTGGGATTATGGAGACTTAGTAGAAGTTCACAGAAAAGTAGCTTTGAAAATCATTCTTAACAACTTTCTCTTCAAAACCTGACAGGCATACATGTATATAAGTAAAAAAAAAAGGTGACCAGCCCGCACTTATGATAATGCCCACTTTTACATAATGGCCCTGAATAAAAGGAACCCTGCATTTCCTTCCAGGATGTTGACTAAAGAACCATGACTGAGATGATCATAATTTTAATAAGACTAGTAACCATAACCGTTCTTCGAATGGGGTTGCTATGCCTGAACAGCGAATCCAGATACGAAGCATTGGCCTGTGAGGGCAGACAACAAAGCCTGGCCTGTTCTTTGATGCACGAACTTTGACCAAAGGAAGCAACCCATTTTTTAAAATTTGTTTCAGCCAGTTTAAAACAACAAGTGGGGGTCCCCTCTCAAAGAAGAATAAGTTTTAAAAAAAAAGCCTCTCGAAATAAAAAAAAAAGTCGCGGCAGCCACACATCTCAGCACCGACGAAAACAGTGACATGTCAGATTTTATAGGTGTAGGTGGCTTTCTAATGAAATGCACAGGCGTTACATGAACCCGTCCCTATAGCTTTTTACGAGTATGATTTTTAATGTAACCCTAGATCATTGCTAGGTGCAATGACCAGTCACATCATAATACCGAAAAAGGTTCTAACGTGTTATCATGACTTCTGTTTCTTCTTCGCTGGAAAATAACTGGTAGTTTTGTTACAAGTGGCCACATGCATAGTCTATACACTAGTCACCGTATTGCGTTAATCACAATGAACACTACCAATGTTTTAGGAGTTTCCCGTGGTTACGGCGGTGAGTTAACTACCGTTATGAGCACATGACCACAGTCTCACCTACATGATAAGTCCCCATTGATGAACTTCTGACCTCGACTAATAACATCCCTAATTTTTTCTTTCAGGGCTTTGACTTTATTGCCCTCGCTTGCAGGGATGAAAACACCATTCTACCAAAAGATATCTCCATTATGTTTCTGGCATGTGAGTGAAGTCTATGAAAGAACTTGCTGCTCACAACTGCTGAAGTGTATTCTCTCCTTAATATCTACTGTCTTCTCGTATCGAGATGAGACATTCAGATATTCATCTGAAACAGAGCACTTCAGGCGGTATCCTTAGTACATTATTCGGCATTCGTCACTTTCAGAGGACACCGAATGTGTGCCGCTAGGAGCCAAGTTTGGTAAAAGTGTCTGCTGTGACTGAGAAGTGCGGAGTTCTATCCACACGTGGCGATTAAAACTTGTCTGCGATTTTGGGGGAAGGGAGGGGCGACTCTGATCCTTCTACCAGAGTCGCCTCATCTAGTCCTAGCTCAGCCACATCAGACCTGTCTTGAGCCGAGGGAGTCTCCTAGGCATTTCTTGCTTCCATACGTAACTGTCAACTGCATCTTTAGTATTCTTAGCCTGGCCGTGTGACTAGTGGGTCGACCTCATAATCTGAAGAAGGTCAAGTCTAAGGTATGTAGGATCGACTCCCAGGTCTGACGGTTTACACTGTAGTGTCACTGTGAAGACTCCCAGGTCTGACGGTTTACGCTGTAGTGTTACTGTGAAGACTCCCATGTCTGACGGTTTACGCTGTAGTGTCACTGTGAAGACTCCCATGTCTGACGGTTTACACTGTAATGTCCCTGTGAAGACTCCCATGTCTGACGGTTTACACTGTAATGTCCATGTAAAGACTCCTCATTCTACGTGGGTGTATATAGGTACCTGGCTTTTAACCGGGGGAGGGTTGAGGAGGGGGGAGGAGGAGAAGGAAGAAGAGCGAGATGGGTGCTGCACCGCGGCGACTAGCAACGATTTTGTATGGCTTTCATTTGTAATATTGTGTATTTATATGTGTACTGTTCTGTGTTTACGAGTATGAAAGAGATGTATAACATTATGTGGCATTGTAAACAGTTTCCTACTGGGTAAATAAAAGTAACATCATATTATCAGTATTTGAAAATACAAAGCTGCAGAAGTGCAAAAGTAAACTCCCACTACTATGTTATACTTCTCACGAAATGAGAAACCCTCTGATGTGAATAAGGAGAAATAAAATAAACTTGAATCGACCTATATATTGATAAGTTTCATCCAAAAATATGATGCTAAGATTCGGGAAATGAAAGTGTTTGTGTGTGGTTAAAACCTTTAGATAATTCGCATTGTGAAAACTGCAGTGATTTTGTTCTTTATGCCTGTCTGCGAGGTTTTCTCTGCATTGTGTAAAATTAAGGGAAAGTGGAACCCCAATTATGACTCTCTTGCCATTGAAATCTTCAAAATTTGAAAGTTTGCGCATTAACGACGATCATAAGAATTACATTGACTCTGCAGGTTGCAAAAGCCTAATTGGTGAAAAAAAGATGGACTATCAGCGTCAATAATAGCAGAGTATAAAATGTGTCCTCTGGACAGATAGTGCAGAAATAAGCGTATAATTAGAAACCACACCGCAAAAATCGTGGAATTCAGTCATGAATCTGTAAAACAAAAATAGTTTCAGGCAGTGTCTTCCAATGGTTTCAGCGGATTTAATTTCTGCGAGCCTGTGATCCGGAAAGGAAGGTCTAACATTTAACCCCTTTTCACCTAAATCAAAACTGTGAAAAATCTAAATGAAGAACCCCAACTGTTAACGGTATATAATTTGATCATGGTGATGGCACCAGACCTGCGGACTAGCCATGGCCATTTCAGAACGTTTCTGTGGTTCGGGGAGAAAATGTCATTAAATGGCTCAAGGAGACTTTTACAATCTGGTTCCTGCAACCTGCTACAAAGGATGCATTTAGCATCAGTGCACTAATATAATTCTTACGATGCACGCGATGGTATGAGATCTCATCGTTAATGCGTAAACTCTCAATTAATTGTCCTGTAAACTTGAAATTTGGCACTGACAAAGCTATGCTTATGCTTATGAGCTTGTACTATGGAAAGCCAACTTAACGTTGAGTGAAGATGGTCGCCTTAAAAGGCACCCGCCCCACAAGACATCATTGAATACAATATAAAAGCACCTACCAAACTGAGGCCCTCACTGTAAGGCCGAGCCCTTTATTGATATCTTCCCCATTGTTTGAGACTGACTGCTAGATAACGCTACGACCAGAATCTATCTTCTTGTGTTCAAGTCAGGAAAAGGCAATCGGATCTTTGACAGAGCATAATGACAGAGATAGATATGTGCATAAAAATAGCATTTTCTGATGTTTCGATCATTCGTTACGACCTAAACATGAAATTCACATGGTTCTATGGTGTGGGTCTGATCTCTGGGATAATGGTCTGTAAGAGATCCTATCTGAAAATAAAATCTCTCCAATAGACTTGACGGTATTAAAAACATTTTGAGTGCTTTACCACCGGATGAGCAAGCTGCTGTTAGTGAGCATGATGTGGCACATCTTTTTACTTCTCTTAAAATAAATAAAGCCTGTGGACCAGATGGGATAAGGCCAAAAACTCTTAAGATCTGTTCCCATCAATTAGCTAATGTCTTCACTTTTGTTTTCAACTTTTCTTTGAGAACCCACTCCATTCCAACGATGTGGAAAACATCCGAAATTATACCTGTACCTAAAAAAGACAAAGTTATTGAAATGAATGATCTGCGTCCTGTAGCGCTCACATCGATTTTAATGAAATGTTTGGAGAGGCTTGTCTTGTCTATGCTATTACCTATGCTATTTTGGAACCATTCCAAGACCCATTGCAATTTGCATACCGTGGCGGAAGAAGTGTTGATGATGCCATTTTGTATTTTATAGACAACATCTACAGACATATTGATACTCCAAAGAACTATGCTAGAATTCTGTTCGTTGATTTCTCTAGCGCCTTTAATACCATCCAACCTCATCTCTTATTATCTAAACTAATGGACATGGAAGTAAACAAACATATTGTGGCGTGGATTTTTGGATTTTTTGACATGTCGTCCCCAGTATGTGAAGCTGAGTGTGGGCACCTCAAATTTTAAGTCATTAAATTGTCATTACGAACACAGGTGCGCCCCAAGGCTGCGTTCTCTCCCCTGCCCTCTTCACGATTTACACCAGTGATTGCAGAAGTAAGAATAAAAATATTCCAATCATAAAGTTCGCTGATGACACCACTATTCAAGGATTAATTTTGACACTAGTCGATGAGCAAATATATATGTCCTGTGTTGACACTTTCGTCAGGTGGTGCGATGAGCATTTTCTACAGCTCAATGTAAAGAAAACGAAAGAACTTATTGTGGATTTCCGTAGCAAAAGAGAAATGTATTCACCACTTGTGATAAAAAACGAAAATGTTGAGAGAGTTGAAACGTACAAATATCTAGGTGTAAAAGTTGATTCAAAATTAGACTGGCATGAGCAAGCTTCTTTCGTTCACTCAAAAATAAGTAAACGTTTGTATTTTATTAGGAAACTGAAATCCTTCAATGTAGATAACACCCTGATATGCATGTTCTATAAAGCCATAGTGGAAAGTGTAATAGTTTTTTGTATTGCAGCCTGGGCTGGAAATGCACGAGAACAAGACAAATGTAAAATAAACAGATGTATTAAGAAAGTAAATAAACTTACGGGAGGTGAAAATGATCCAATCGAAGCCCTGTACCAACAGTCTTGTAAAGCCAAATTAAGTGCAGTTCTAAAAGACTCTTATCTACCCACCCACTCTTCAATCAAATAAAATTTTCGCAAAGAAGTGGGCGATCACTGTTCTTAAGAACAAATCGTGAAAGGTACAGAAATTCGTTTTTTCAATCAGCCATACAGTTTTCCAGTTGCAGCAGTCTCTCTTGAGTTGTTCAGTTTCCAGTACAGTCCATATTATATATCGTTATATATTTCACTCTGGTCTGTGTCAACGGTAGTGTGGGTATGTGTGAAGGTATGGTTGCGTGTGTGGTCAGGTAATGTGTATGACCTGAAATGAAATTTAATGTTGAATGTGAAATCTAATTGATTGTTGAATGTGTATCAACTGTGAACGGAATTTCCCTCGTGGATATTAAAGTTTATCTTATCTTATCTTATCTTATCTTATCTTATCTTATTTCTGTACACAGCGGCCTTCTTTGAAGTGTTAGTGTGACTGCTGCCAGAGGCGGAGCTGGGCTGTAGGCCACAACTCAATTCACGCCTTTTATTTCTCATCATCATCACCATTAAGATCAACCCAGTAGTGTCCCCTCACGTTCCTTATTTTTAATTTCCTGCAATTTTGAAATTAAATGTTTTCATGACTATGTGAAAAAATGTTAGTCAAAGCTGTTAGAAATTAGAATACTTTATTTCACGTATTTGAACACAAAAATGAAAGTTGGTAAATCAAATCTGATCTCATTTTTTTATTGTAAAGACATAGCACCTAATGATAAAGGCAACACACATGAGGCATTGCTAAAACCTGATTCTGTGTAAAGTGAGAGAAGTTTCGCTCATAACTATGATGACATGCAACAGAGGTTAAAAACTGCACTTGTATTACAATTTATTCGAAGTAATAACAAATTTTGAACGAATGACACATTTTTGCATGATAAAGAATACCAAATCAGCCGATATGTTTTGAAGAAAATTGCTTGCATTATTATCACAAAATCATAATTATCATGGAGAAGCACTTATAAAATTGACCTTGCGTTATACCAATCGCCTCTCATAAATTCTAAATCGTGGACTAGATCTAGTCATCTCTCACAAACTCTAAATTATGGACTAGTCACCTCTCACAAACTCTTAATTATAGACTTGTCACCCCTCATTCACAAACCCTTTATTTATGGACTAGTCGCCTCTCTAAAATATGGACTAATCGTCTCCCGGACACGCTAAATATGGACTCATCTCCTCCCACAAATAAATTCTAAATTATGTTCTAGTCGCCTTTCACAAACTCTGAATTATTGACCAGATCCTAGAATTCAAGTTCGTGAGATTCTTTAATTCTGTCTACCTAGATAAATTCTACATATTCTACATAATGAAATTCTACATCCCATCATAATAATATATCACCACCATCATTGTCACCACGATGATTGTCATTACCATCATCACCATCATCGTCGTTGTCATTGGTAGGTAATCGTAAAGTATATTATTAAGCAGGAAATACACAGGCTCCAAAGGACGGACAAATCAGTTAAATCACAATAATGGAAATCAGTTTACCGGAAAAATCCAGCCTGCAGCCGGCAAAAAAAAGAAAAACCCCATCTAAATATAAAAACAAAACAATAGCAACCTTGACATTGCACCTTTCTGGTTAATACTTTGGGGGAAGGGAGACCAGCACAAGAAAAAAACAAGCTCTTATTATAATCTTAACTCACTTAATCATTAACACAACACAGATTTTGTAATGCGCCATGATTTGCTTTAGCATATATCAGAAAGTCAATGGGATGAACGCAGGTTTTTTTTTTTTTTCCGTTCTTTATATGTAAACTGATGAAATTTATTCTGAGCCCTTGTACAGAACATGTCCTATCAATTACTATGAATCTGCAGCTACGAACTGTTCATGTATAAATATTATGTGTTAAATCCAGGCACTTAAATTCAAAATAAGTGAGGCAAAAACCGCATCAAAAAGGATTAAATTTGTAGTCGGTTCAATGGTTATTAATGAGACATGTCATGTGGACCTACCCTTTTCACCTGTGGATTAAAACAAGCCAAGGAGAAAATATAGGCAAATAAAGCAGCGAGTAGAAAAGCAATATTCGTGAGGCAGTCGTATGATTTCAAAGAATCTGACTGTCTGACGTGATCTGAAAAAAAAAATGGCTGTTCACAGCATTGGCATCCATCTCCTGCTCCCGGGCGAAACCGTGATCATCTGGTACTAGTGACAGACAAGGTTTGAAAACGGATTCGAAACCTTTGAATCTTTTAATCGAAGGGTCGAATCCGAATTTGAATCTTAAATTTGGTGAGAATTCCAGTCCTTCCTTTCATAAGAAATCTCCAAGTCGTTTTAAAATTTGTGTATTTATCCCAGTGTAGCGATATACCCTTTAGTTTTAATTGAAATGAAAAGACATTGTAAAAAACACCATGTGAAATCTAACATCTCTTTTCTTGTCACTTTAAAAACACCAATTCCATAATATATAGCCTCCCTTCTATCCGGACTTAAATCCGAATTCGAAACCATCGAATCCTAGCGCTGAAACGAATTCTGATTCGAATATTGTGGGACTCGAACTTGCCCAACCCTTTCTGGCATGAACTGTAGGGTTGGGCAAATTCGAATACTACAATTTTCGGACCCAGAGCTAGGATTCGATGGATTCGAATTATGAGGAGAGGGAAATATTTATGGAATTTCCGCGTGTACTTATTAGAATGACAATAAAATAGTCACTAGATTCTGAAGGGGGCTTTTGAAATTGCATTCTCATTTTAAATAGAGCTAAATGGTTACATCTGTATACTTGAACAAAGACCCAAATTTTAATATTATGACATATAGATTTCTTACAAACCGATTTTTTTTGGTGTAGTGGGGTGGGGGTGGGGGGTGGTTAAATGTCCTGTGAACCGAAGGATTCGAATCCAGACCTAATTTAGACATCGAATCTTATCTGGATTCGAACCCAAGTAAGATGATTCGTGGATTCCAATCCGTATTCCATTCTTACCCATCACTATTGAGCTCAACTGTCCAGTCAGAGAGAGAGACTAGGAGAGTCATATGCAGCACCTTATGTATATCACGTACCTAATGATTTGCATTCTTGAATAGTCTACCTGCTCTTCCTAAGATCGACGTGCAAGAATTTATTTCCTTTCTTAGATTGATACTAAAACTGCTCCAACCGGACGAGATCTGCCAAACAACCTCGGCTAAGACGAAATTCTTTGCACGTCACTCGGGTCTTAAAGTGGAGTTAACCCCTCTCGTCAGTGCACACTTGCAGAACAACGTATATAAGTTTGCACTGACTGAAAAAGTTAACTGCTGCTACTCTACTCTGTGTCATGGGTTTATGAACACAATGTTCGCGAGGCAGTCACATGATTTTCTATCAAGGAATCTGACTGAAAGTTGCAACTGGGAAAAGCATGGCTCTCACTAGCTAATATAGACCTTTTACTAGGTTACAGGCCTGTAATTGTACTTTCACTATGTGGTCCTACAAACTTAGGGGGTATATTTCATCTCCCCTTTTCCCTCTTTTGGCATGCCCTGCTTCCAGTAATAAGGGCTCCAGGGGGGAAATTTTGATATCATGGGAATCTATGTCCATTTTACTTTATTTTACCAGGCACTATTTAGCCCTGGGCTGGAACTGCCAGGTCGAGAGTGTGCTCAGGCGGAAGAGGAGGGGTTTGGCATTGACCAGTCAAAAATGTAGGGTCTGTTTACAAATAGCAACCAAGCTCAAAATTTCAATGGGCTTGCTAGGGTTGGGTAAGTCTTAAAATTTGGGCCACATAATGGGCTTCAATCTGGTATGGGTCTGGGTGAAAGCTAAAACTTTGGGTTCAGAGGGCAGCTCAAAATGTTAATATAGCCCATAGAGGAAAAAAGGGTCCAATCCTATTACAGGTCTGTAACCTTACTATGGGTTTTATCTATGAATTATGAAGAGAGATTCAAGGAAGTTAAGAAAACAACAAGAAAAGCCTGAGCAGAAGCCAGATCTGAGAATGAGATCGTCAGGATTTTTTTGCCGATTATCAGCATACACCAGAAAAAACATAGGAACACATTCAAATCATGCACCGTAAGTTAAAACGCACTGTTGATTTCTTTTTCTTAAATATAAAAAAAAATCAAGATCTACAGCATAAACTTTTTAAATTAAAAAAAGAAAGTTCTACTGAAACATCACGAAGTTTCAATGAAACAATAACAACTGTACAACTAATTTAAGACAAGACTTCCGAGTCATCATCGTCACCGTCATCGTCATCATCATCATCATCATCATCATCATCATCATCATCATCATCATCGACATCAACTTGCTGACATCAATGTAAATGGCCTTGTAACTATTGGTGTACAGATTAGAAAACCGTATACATACTATGGAGACTATTAACTGCCTCCATTGGTATGGAGGGCTGGAAACCCTGACAATTACTTAACACTCTAGTGTTTCTTATACTCCACAAACAATACATACTAGGTGTTAGCGCTTTAACACATTCTTAAAGGTCTAACCGAAAGAAAAATTAAAATACATGATTTCATCTACAAGAAGTCATGTTCAGCACATTTTTCTTAAGTACACACAGGATAATGATCCAGGCGTGGTCCAGCCCCTTTCGAATGTCCAGAAGTCATGAAGTTAAAAGAGCTCGAATACTGACTTTTGTGCGAATGCTGTTCTTTCTCTGAAGACGTTATATTGTTTCACTCTCTGCAACACCCACTTTCAACTGATCATTCAAGCATTAATCACAATCACCCTTTTACTGAGTCGCTGTATTTCTGAATCTTGCATCCAGCCCATCAGATAGCCGACAATGTGACAATCACAAGGGAATATATTAAGTAAAACATCAGGACTGAGTAACAACTATCGGTTAATTTCGGCTCTCAGATCCATAAGATTGTCAGGATTTTGCTCGCCCGCCAAGTCCACTTAGCGTCAGCGGTGAGATCAAACAGTAATTCAAAGGTCAAAGTGCATGTTAGGGGGAATGAGTGTCCTTTGCCAAGGTAAATCTGATTATAATCAAATATTAATTGAACAACTGGCTGCTACATTTTAGCAGTGTGACACCCAGTGAATTGTGGCACACGTATTCCGTTGGTTGTTTAGTTGGTTGCATGGTTGCTTGGTTGCTTGGTTGCTTGCTTCCTTGCTTGCTTACTTAGTTTGTTGATTGTTTGGCTGTTCTTATAGCCACCTAGAGCGAATACTCTATTCAGAGAATTTCAACAAAGAAAAAATAAATTTCCCAGGATGAAGGCTTTCCAGCAGGTGGAATGTAACGAGGGATATACTGTCCTACAGTATCCTGCATATTCGTCGCCTCTACTTTATACTGCATACCCCTTTGATGGCACGTCGAACAGATGTTAAGCTTATTTGGTCTCTAGTGGAATTCTAAGTGACGGAAGTGGGAGTCTCTAAGCAAGCAAAGATGGCTGCCATTGATGCAGAAGAGCTCGGAAAGAGTGCGTTGATGTGCGAGTGGTGTTTGCTGTACTTATGTCTTTTTATTAACATACTGTAAGTACCAAACTTCACTCTTGCCGCAGCCATCTCTAGGCAATGCCATTGAAAAGACAGAAACACACTAATAAACTTGAAACCATAGGGGGTAGCCGCCATTACTGTCGAGCTCCCACTGCCGGTGTCACTCAAGAAATTTCAGTCTCTAATCAACATCTAAACTCGACTTGCCTGCAAAGATCCTGCTGGGAACCAAACACACGCCTTCCTTAGTCTCGACCGAACATTCTAAGCCAACCAGCGGCTCTTAATGTCGCACTGTCATGACTCCCAGTGGACTATCTATGTAAGAAGTGCACCGTATTTCCAACCGGTAAGATGTGAGTCCTAGTAAACTGTCAATATCTTTTATTGCATCCGCCTTCTCTTCACTCTACCCTGTTCCCCAAGTAGGTGTTTCACATACCATTCTGACGCCTTCTTCTTCTTTGGTCTAGTTTCGGCTGAACATTCAACAAACATTCAGCCGTTCTTACTGTGGCACTGACTGCCCAGTGAATTAAGGTAGAAGTATGTATATTGTCCTTTCTGCATACTGAGAGTCGTGGTCTACAGCCAAAAATCATAAAAGATCCTGCAAATCCATTGCGTCTTTTTAAAAAATTTCTACTCTATGGTAGTTTGAAAGTATGTCGAGCAGTTGTATCAAATATTTCCCCAACCCCTTCTTTGGTTTCGGTAGAATGTTGTGCGTAACTATCAGCTTCTTTTGTAACCCTGTGACAGCTCAATGGACTAGGACAGAAGTACTGAATATTTCTTTTCAGCAAAATGTGAGCCGTAGTACACTGCCAAAAGTTATAAAGGATCCTGGATATTCATTGTTTCTTTTGTCTATTCTGTGCAGTGAGAGGGCGTGTCGAGCAACTATCTCAAACTTTTCCCTCTTGTCTTATTTGGTTTCGGCAGAATGTTGTATGTAACCATCCATTCCTACGGTAACACTGCGGCTGCCCAGTGGATTAAGGCAGACGCACTGTATATTTCCTTCCAGCGAAGTCGTGGTATAATCATAAAGGATTCTACATATCTTCTCTCTATTCTGTGGTAATGTGAAGGCGTGTCCAGGAGTTGTCTCCAGCATCTCTCTCTCTCTAAAGCCCTTTTCTTGGTTTCGGCAGAATGCTGTTTGTAACCGGCAACTTCTGTTGTTGCTCTGTGAGTGTAACTGCCCAGTGGACAAGAGCAGAAATACTAACGAAATGTGAGTACTTGTTCATTGTCAATATCCTGAGTATCCTACAGTATCCGGCATATCCGTCGTCTCTTCTTTTTCTTATTCGCTGCCGATAAGAGGGCGTGTCGAGCGGCTGTCATAAATACCTGCCTGACACCTTCGTTGGTCAAGGCCGAACATTCAAGGTAGGCAGCTGCTCCTATGCTGGGAGACATAAAACCAGGAATTTTTTTGTCAGGTTAGTAAGAAAAGTTATATCAGCATAATTATAGCATTGTTGATATATCCATATCACGACCAACGTTTGTATTCGAGAAAGCCATCGTTTCCTGAAGCTCTTACATGATCGCGCATGTATTTGTAAAGAAAATCTTTCCCTTCTACTACTCTAGTCTTTAAGTTTTATCAATCACAACCTTGAGACTGCGTTATCGCACTTTAAGAAGACAGCTTGCACTTTAAGAAGACAGCTTGCAAATATAAAACTAGAAAGATAACCTTTTTGTTTCAATATTGGTCGCAAAACCGTTGAACTGGTATCAGACAGCGTTGGGCAAGTTCACTAAAAGAGGCAGTTCAGCTCAAAATCAGTAATTTACTGAAAAATGCCCTTAGATCAAGGGCTAGGCTCAGTCCTAGGAAAATTAAGTAGTTTTCAGATTAGCTCAGTTCCCCTTGGTTTTTGATAGGTTCAGATGAAGTTCAGTTCAATTCATCAGAGTAGAGAATGACTCTGTGAGCAGGAGACAGCCAGGAGACGTACACTGCAAATTATAAACATAACAGAATCATATCAATTAAATCAAAGTGAACTACGGCGGAACCTTGCAATGTTAAGATCGATGGACCAAGATTTGATTTGAAAAACGCTCTCCCCCTTTAAAACAACTTTCTTTTCACTCGTTCTGCTAAGAAAAAAAATCTGCATTCATTTCTTATTTTAGAAATTGATATGAACCGAGATAAAAGTTAGTTAGAAAGGTAAAGTTCGGATCAAGCTCAGATCAGACAGCAAAAATAGCTGGAGTTCAGATCGAGAACAGTTCGCCCAAAATAGCTTTCAACCTCAGATCAAGTTTACGTGAACACAGGTGAAGTTCAATTACTGCGTTCAAATGGTCTCGATTCTGTTCAATTCTGGTTTCAGATTAACCAAATGAGTATAGTTTCTTACGGTTTTTTACGTTATTTTGTACATTATGTTGGACATAAGAAGATATAGTCGCAGTGATCACTATAATATGCAGATGAAATACATAGAGAATATGAATGGCTGTCCTGAAGCCCCGTGGTCACGACAGATGGTCGCCAACAATGTTTTGGGCGAAAAAGGTCACCTCGAATTCTGATTTGGTCCCCAATTTTTCAGTAGGCTGGTTTTGGTTGCGTGCGAATACATAGGCCAACACACTTTATTGTTTTTTTATTAATCTAGAAGGCTCAAATCGTACCTGAAACTTAAAAATTGGATGCTTTATTTAGATCACAGGTCATTTTACATATTTCTTCACCCCGATACTGGCTGGCAGGGCCCTAAACAAGGGGGGGGGTATATATTAGCGGATTAATTGGCTTGTACACAATGAGTGATTTGCCCCTCTAATAGGTGCCAAAAACCTTTCTGCAATCAACCCTCAATGGGGGGAGAACCCTAAAACAGCGAATGTTTCGAAATCACATGAAAATATCGAACGTGAAAACAGGGAACATATTTTTTGATGAGAGCATTAGCGATTCCCGAAATTTTGTTGTAGATACCTCTTCCGTCTTCCCAATAAATTACTGAAAACTTTATTCAAATACTATCTTAATATCAAAGTCATAACAGTGCTTGCTATATTTTAAACACCTAGAAGGTGTGCTTTGGTAAGCACACAGAGAATGCTAGCACTAGAACTATAATGAGCTGTGAGCACTTTTTTACAAACAAAACAAAACAAAAAAATGAAAATGCAGCAGGAGATCAGGCAAGAAATGGCTCACTTGACCAACATAAATTCCTCTACGACCTCTATAGTAGTGTCTAATTTATTTATCAAAGCCAACAATTCTTAGACCCACGGGCGTAGCGTCCATGTAATCTATGAATCTTAGATAATCAACATGTCATTTGTTTGTCTAACACATTTTCAACCAATCTTCAATGTTTTGTCAAATATTCAAACATCACCTTCGTCCTATTCCATCTATGAGCCATTTGCAAGCATTGACACTACGATTTTGTCACGATTAGTTAGTTTTCTTCGCCGACAATCTGAAAGCCTATACACTGGTTCACAGAATCAGTGCTCTCATTTACACAGTGCAATGCAGTCAAAGGCAATGTAAAGAGAGGAACTTTCTTTAAAGAAGTGGCTAACACTCTAATAGAAAAATTTGCTTACCGGCTATTGTGTCAATGTTTTTTTGTTTCTTTTTACGTAAGATCCTTTCTGTGCACGACTTCTTAAGTTTTTTTCCTTTCGGCGACAAGAATGTGGTAGGCCTAATCTAGACCGTACCAATGTTGCTGTTTTGGAGCCAGATATGAAATTTTTGACTTTTTAAGAGCCATTGATTCCCCAAATAAACTGACTCTTTGATTCTTTATTATTTCCAACGGAATTAAGCCTAACCAAGGCAAAAACACAACCCTGATAGGACATAAATGCTAGAATACCAAAATGATCACCCTCCCTTTGGCCCTGCATAGACCAGTAAACAAGGCCATTCCGTTAATACATTGTCTTCCCTCAAAGTCATACCCCACTTCCACGTGGTGATCACTAAATTTGAGTAACCGATGTGAGTGATCTGCCACAACTTATGGCATATTCTTTATTTATCTCGTCCACTTTGCACTTGTCTTCATTTTCGCTGTTTCCAGATGAAAAATTTAAGCCAAAAACAGTGCATGTTTCCTTAATTCACTCCGGAAAAGCGAACGAATGGTACATACGGATGTTCGCTGTATCGGAGTAGCTTAAAGGAGTCATGCGCTGTTTTTGCTGTACACACCATCAAGATCTCACCTTCTGGCCATCTCCAT
Source organism: Ellobium chinense (assembly GCA_033807755.1). Taxonomy (NCBI): domain Eukaryota; kingdom Metazoa; phylum Mollusca; class Gastropoda; order Ellobiida; family Ellobiidae; genus Ellobium; species Ellobium chinense. The sequence goes on from JAWQUT010000004.1 coordinate 6,031,637, forward strand.
TGCTTCTTCTGTTTTCACAAATCCACGTATTCTCTCGGCCTTTGATGTCCGGCCAGTCCTACTATCTTTTTTGTTTCCTACGAGGATGACAGGTACACTAGGACAGAAATGTTTGATCTGGAAGAACAGACAAAATAATAGCATTAACTTACAGGAGGTAGACTACCCTTCTATTGTAGATGGCAGTGCATTACTGTGGTGCGCACTGCCGTTTTCTAATTCAGTGCATTTTGAATGTAAAATTGCGCACCAAAGTGCTAAGTAGTGCGCATTTCTTTAAGGTTGATCTTAAGAACATTTTATCTTACAATACAGATGTTGGGCTTGCTTCACCACCATATTTCACTCATGTATCTGAGGCGTATTAAAATTAAGTGATAGAGACCTTTCAATATTTGTGTCTCAAAATTATGTTACTTGGAACAAAAGGAATGGACTGTCTCAAAGAGATATATTCAAAATTAGACATTCTCGAAATTTTCGAGAAAGAAACCCCCCTCTGCCAAAATAAGCATTAATATGTCTGAAATATATGTCTGAAATCTGGCGGTGAGGTGACAGTTGTATTTTGAAATAAATCTTTCATAAGATCAACATCTACAACAGATAAAAGCGCACCATTTAGTACTTTGGTGCGAAATTTTGCATGCAAAATGTATTGAATTAGATAATGACAAGGTGCACCACAGTAATACACTGTAATCTACAAAGAAGGGTAGTTTGTCCCCTTAATGATTTCAGAATCCAGATGCACGGTATAGATCTCTAGCTCTAAGTGACTCTTGCTTGTCATGAAAATCAGGACCACCACACTTTTTGAACTATATTATAATGTAACAGCGTGGCCGAATGGTTGCGGCGTTGGACACAAGATTTAAAGGTCGTGGGTTCGAATCCTGACCATGGCGGTGTTATAAGTGCCTCGAAAAAGCATTTCATTCACATTTTCCTCGGTTCACTCTTCTGGTAAATGGGTACCTGGCTTTCGTCAATGAAAGATATTGTTAGACTGTTAGTGATCAGCGCTTGTAAATAGCAGCGGCGCTGGATACTCCCCAGTGAGTTGAGGAAGTCCTAAAGTGATGGGGCCTGATAGGGTAATAATAGTGTTAAGTCACGTGAGTGGATATTAGCTTGGGTGCGAGTTTAATAAAACGCATTATTATTATTACTTATCTCTAAGTTTAAATGACATTTTATGTAATGAGGTCATGGTCTTGCCTTTCATATTATGTTATCCTATTACACCATTTGCTTAGGTTTCTAGACCAATTCAGACACTATATCATGTTGTTCCAAGTACTTAAGACACTTTTCTCAGCTGAGAATTGTAAGGTGTCCACCACCATTAGCAACGGGCAACAAAACCCATGTTCACAGTACCTGAACTGTGCAAGCCATCTAAAAAATTATCACAGACCGTTCTTCAATTGTCAACTTCAATGAAGCTCATTTCTCTTTTAAACAAATTTCCGGTTTTAGTAGTGTTTATCGTAAAATCTCACTTTTGAAAGTGAAAGATGCACTAGCCAATAAAAGCCAATGTAACAAACCGTATCAGCCAATTATATTCCTCTTTTACTGAAAAAGTTGAAAACAGCCGTAGTGATTGCTGGAAAATGGTTAGTGAAAGAGCATAGGGTAGGCAGCAAAACTTTTCAAGACGTACATTAAGAAAGGAGAGGAAAACGTAAAAAGGGATGCAAGGCACGGGGACAAAGAGAAAGAAAAGTAAACATTGAAAGGATAGGAAAGGAAAGGAAAGGAAAGGAAAGGAAAGGAAAGGAAAGGAAAGGAAAGGAAAGGAAAGGAAAGGAAAGGAAAGGAAAGGAAAGGAAAGGAAAGGAAAGGAAAGGAAAGGAAAGGAAAGGAAAGGAAAGGAAAGGAAAGGAAAGGACAGGACAGGACAGGACAGGACAGGACAGGACAGGACAGGACAGGAAAGGACAGGAAAGGAAAGGAAGACACCTCTGGCATCCAATTTGCTGCAATGTTCGTGAAACTGGCTGGGTTGTTGATGGCGAAGCACATGAGAATGACGCTGGTGTGTGGATAAGACAAGGGCCGCAACCTGTCATATTCTTCTTGTCCTGCTGTATCAAACAATGTCAGCTGAACCTGAAAATGAGACACGAATGAGCAGTAATATCAAAATTTGCTTGTTTGGGTTCGGATTTTACTGTGAAATACGAGAAACTGACTACGAGTTATTTTATTACAAACCAGTTGTACAAAAAAATAAAATTAAAAAAAAATGGATATGCAACTGATACCGATAACGGAATTTAAACTGACGACAATAACAACAATGATGACTGCTGTCAATACATTTTTATATAAAAAAGAAGGGTATCAATACATACTACAAAAGCTTTTAAACAGTTGAGAGCTTGCGCATTAGCGATGGGATCTCTTACCATCATAAATATTATAGTAACTCCGCATACTGAACGCTAAGGGTGCATTCAGCACCGATATACTAATGTAATTTGTACAGTGGTAAGAGATCCCATAGTTAACGCTCAAGGTCTCAATCATCTCTTGGTACTGTTGGTCGTTAGACAGTCCAGTCGTTTTTAGTACGATTACGTCTATAGTGTGCCTCAGAAGTAGCCTAGCAAAGAGGACACTTATAGGAGCAACAGAAGGCAAGAGGACCTGTGGGAGAGCAGGAAAGAGGAAGAGGAGGAGGTATGCACACGTTGATCATACATCAGGGCTAAACCAGCGAAGACTCAGTGGAAAAGGGAGCTATGGTCTGCTAGTGATACAGCTGGATTTGTCTTCACAGTCTTGCCTGGTCCAGCCTAGCCCAACCCAGCTCAGCTCAGCGCAGCCCAGCTCAGCCCAGCCCAGCGACAATTATATCAAAGTGAAGGTCAATCCAGTGTCTTCACACTTAACGCAAGCTACAGTTTTGCATCTTTCATCCTAGACACCAATATCTCATGACACAACGAAAACTATAACTATCTTATTCTCTAGCTCTCTAAATTCAGCTAAAACTACTGTTAAAGTATACACTGGTGCTACACTACATGGGCTTACATGTTTTCCATCCACGAGCAGATCGGCCGAAGTGGTCTCGAATATCGTTGGCACATAATCTTCGGGGAAGTGGCCCTTGCTGAAGACAGTCAGTAGAGATGTCTTACCACAGAACCCGTCCCCAACGACCACCAGTTTCTTTTCTAACAGCTCCATGACGTCGATGCATCACAGAATATTCTATAGATTAAGCAGATAAGATACAAGTTAACACAGTGGAAATTCTGATAATACCTCCGCCCATCAGAAAAAGTTCTTAAAAGGGGTGTTACCCAATAGTGCTGGGCGGATTCCTTCTTTTGGAAAGTTGAATCGGCTCAAGCTTCCACAGCATGAATCGGAAAGATCAAGTTTCAGGTTTCAAGTTTATTTATCTATGCATAAGCCAACCACATACAATGTAATGCTACATGAATACAAAGGAATAAATGAAAAGGAAAAAAAATATATATACACATAACTGTTACTAAATTACATTTAGTCATTGACATGTCTTGTCTCTTTTTCTTTCTCTCTGTTTCACTCTCCCACTAACTTTCTCTTTCATTATCTTACACACACGCTCTCTCTCGCTCACTCACTCTCCCCATCTAATGATAACAGTTATAACTTCCACAACATCTCATTTGAACATACACATAATAAATATATGTAACAGAAAACTAACACCCTCCCCATCTCTCTGCCAGAAAAAGAACGAACACTTGTGTCAATTAAACTGTTCGTATTCTCTTAAAAATGTGATAAAAACCTATTGCTGTCGATCCTGACTCAGTCTTTTTTCAAGCTTAAGCTAGAACAAGTTCGAGCTTTTTCGAGCCTCGTAATAGGAGGGATCGCGGCTACGTCTCACTTTGGTTTAATATCAGATCTCTGCTAGGATGACTAAGATACTTTTTCTTCGTTTGTGAGACTGGGGAAAACGCCAAGGCACTATACTAGTCTAAATGACAGTGGGAAGCTTCTTCTTCTTCTTCTTCTTCTTCTTCTTCTTCTTCTTCTTCTTCTTCTTCTTCTGCGTCCTTCGAGTCAGACGAGCCATATCAGGCGGCCAGTGGCCTGTATAAAAGTAATGATGCCATGCGCCTTAGGTTCTCTGCCGTCCCATGCAGTTTTGACTGAAGCACCGAGCCTCCAGGCAAATGAGTTTCTCTCTGTTGGTCGTATTTGGTACAGTGCTGGAGAATGTGATCCGTGTTGTCTCCTTTATTCTGATTGTCGACGTCTGACCTGTCAAAGTGGGTGCCTGGTGTTGTGTTTTTGGCTTCGGTTGTGACCTCTCTCCAGTCTATTTGCACTTTTCGGTCCAATATCTCCTTCTGCGTGCTTTTCTGTCTGGATCTGCTTCCATAGCCTTTGAATGACCTTGACCTGTCCCGCAAGGCAGCGGAGGTTTGGGATCAGAGTTCTCCTTCTTCTAGATGAGCTGCTTTCGCATAGCTTATGAGCCCCATCTGCCCAGGAAAGAGTTTATAGCGCCTCATTTCGCTTGATGACCCTGTCTCCGAGCATAAGAGACACTTTTTAGGAAGGACATTTCCCAACCTGTGATCCCACCTCACAATGGGAATAACCCAGTCTTACTGGATATGGAATTCACTGTGTCACCCATCGTATTTGCTCACACGTAGAGCCGTATCCCACAAATTAGGTCAGTTGCTAATATAAGTATCATTCTGTTAAAAATTGTCGGCCTTTTCTGGTGACTATGTCAAGATTCATGTATGAATGAAACAAACAAACAAACAAACAAACAAACAAACAAACAAACAAACAGACAAACAAACAAACAAACAAACAAGCTGGCTCACTCACTCACACTCACTCACTCACTCACGCATTCATTCATTCACTCAATCACTCACTCACTCACTCACTCACTCACTCACTCACTCACTCACTCACTACTCACTCACTCACTCACTCACTCACTCACTCACTCACTCACTCACTCACACGCGAACTTACTAACTAACTAACTAACTAACTAACTAACTAACTAACTAACTAACTAACTAACTACTTTCTTTTGATGAATTATACTTCTTTATGCTAATAACATGATTGTATACGATACCATTTTTCTCTTGACTACATATATTAAGTTGAATAAGACGCATGTCAGTAAGGACTTTAAACCAGATCTACCTTTGAGTTGGTTTCTGATAATTGATAATGTAGTAGTTTCATGTATTCTGTGCCCTTGTATTATATGTATATAATAATATTATCATGAAAGACATTATGAACATATTCCCATCAGAGTAAAAATAAGGCTGATTTTAGCTTATGTTAACGTTTATCTTATCTTTACCTTATCTTTGTTAATCAATGAAAAAAAATCTTAATGTGAAAGATATTGAAAGAGATCCACTTTTGTTGATTAGTCACACTGAAGATAAAAACAAACAAAAGGGTATTACTTTAAGTAAAATTGAGAACAACCCAATACTACAGTAAACTCTCCGATTTAAAAGAACTCGGTTAACACACACAGTGCTTAAAACACATTTCTGCTAAATGACACAAACTCTCTATAACACACCCTTATAGACTTGGTCCGAAGGGTGGATGTTATGTCATAGTAAACACTGGAGGCACAAGTGTTTTTTTTTGTTTTGTTTTGTTCTTCTTAAATGTGACGTCAAATAAGGAGTTACTGTTTTCTTTATGGACCACTTCAGGCTATTGTTCCATAAGTCTCCGAGTTCTACATTTTATTTATATTTCGCATGGCATAATGTCGGCTTTCTTCAGGTATGAAAATGCCAATAGCACCTGGCATAAAACTATGCAATTTTAAATAGCCCCTATAAAATAAATAAAACTGGCCATGGGGAGGGGATAAAGAGGTTGGATTTAAATTTTAAAAGCTTAGATAGGTGCAGATACATTTGTAGACTCAGAATAGGTGAGGTTTAGCCACTCAAGCATAAACTTTATGGTTGTTGCTAAGTGGGTAAGGTTACCCTATTTTCTGAGTGGAGAGGCCTAAAATACTAGGTAGTCTGCTTCACTGCCTAAGTTTTCAAAATCTAACTGGTTTAGGGGCATTTTTCTTTGTGCCAAATTTTGGAGCAAAAAGCTAAACAACATGTTTAAAAAGTATTTTGGCTTGGGAACCCAGGATAAATTAATGAGAGGTGTAAAACCTAATATAGCCAACAGTGAAAAAAAACACTGGCATCTTCATACCTTCAGGATGCACACCTTCCACCAGTCGTCCGCACGTCTTACACTGAAAGCTCTACAACGCCCCCCAACATGGGCGAGGTCCAATATGCGTACACGGGACAATGTTAAATGTCTAATCTCATGGACGTGGGGTCATAATCTATTTGGTCAAGAAATTCGCATCCTAGCTAGACGACAGCGTCCTACTTGTTGTGTCTGTGGGGCGGAATTTCTACGTCGCCATGTTGTCCAATATTCCGAAAAGTCTTGTACGTGATCATTTAGCCTCCTCCCCTCCCCCTCCCCCTCTCNACACACACACAGAGAAACTGTAGCTGTAGTTAAATGATATCGTAACGTTCTTTGGAGAGGGAGGGCCAGGGTGACATTAAACATGCCAACACAATTAAATGAGCCAGAATGAAGCATCAAAAAGATCATAAAGTTTAAAAATGCCAGCTGATATCGCTTACCCCATAAACCTTGGTCATAAAATTAAGTAACAATTCATAAAAAAAATTGTTTTTTCTTGAGTATACTAGAGCTTCTTCCCTCGTGCCACGCATGTAACGAATGACAATGGAAGAACAGTTACAGCAGAACTCTGTTAACACAACCACTGCTTAATTCACTTTGCTTAACACACTCTGATTCAACAGCCCCGGCTGGTTTGTCCCTGGTACCAAGCACTCTGAATAACACAAAACCTCTGATAACACACCCTCAGAAGCTTGGTCCAAAGGGTGGGGCATGTTACCAGCTTTTCACTGTATTTTCGGGTTAAAGGAGTGACAGTAAGGACAGACTGATGTACACACAGAAAGCTTCTGACTGGACTAACAGGACTTTACAACCAAGAGGGAGCAGCCTGGCCGAACGTTTGAGGCGTTGGACTCAAGATCTAAAGGTCGTGGGTTCAATTCCCGACCACGGTCATGATGTAAATGCATTGGGAAAGCATTTTATTCACGTTTTCATCTTTCTGCAAATTGGGTACGTGGCTATAGGCAGTGGAAGATATTGTCAGAATGCTAGTGATCAGAGCCTGTAAATGGCAGCGTCACTGAATGCTCCCAGGGAGCTGAGAAAGTCGTAGAGTGATCATACCTACTGGGGTAATAATAGTATAAAGTCCCGTGAGCGAGCGTTAGCCTGGATACGAGACTCATAAACCACATTATTATTAACAATCTGACACGTCTTTAAAATTTCCTGAACAGATATAAAACAGGGTCATTTTCCTCTGAACAGAGATAAAACAGGGTCATTTTCCTCAGATGTAAAGAACGATAATTTTCAAACCAAACCACACTCTGGTCGAAAAGGCATTCCGGTCGTTTCCTGCTATTTGACCTTGTTAATCTGAAAACTAATTGTGACGATACTATTAATTGCAACGGCTTGCGCTTGCACATACGTATTTTCTGGGACAATTTTCAAAATTTCAAAGTGATGCCATTTAAACATTAATATCAAGAACATTTTGAAATTCATATAGAAAAAAGAACAAAATACCCATTGCGCAAGTTACGATCGCCAGCTGGTGGTGGCATTTATTGCTCTTTATTCTTTACGCGTACGAATAATTTTAAAGGGCTGATTTTGCATTTCTCCGTCAGATGTGAAGTGCCAAATTTCGCATGATAGGGCTAAGGACCTCTGAGAATTCTAGGGCTGAATTCTGTTGCATGGAATTATAAAAAAAGATATGCTATTTATATTTAAAGTTACAATGAACAACAAGAAGTTTAACAAGTTTATTGTATATGCCCAGACCGTACGTGACGTACATGTATCAAATGTCGGGACAGACACGAACAGTTTAAACAATACACCTTCATAAACAATTAAAGTACAAAAAAACAACAACAACAACATTATGTACTTTGAAGTGGCAAGAAATACAAAAGTGAAGCTAAACATCTGGAGTGCCACCCAGCGGTTTCAAGGGAGTTAACTCCAGGACGATGACCCCTTGCTTATTTAATGCAAATGCAAAGCCTTTTTCTTACCTTCCTCAAGATTCATCCAGACGTGTATGACCATAAAATCTATATCTATCCATGTGCACATAAACAAGTCATGCGTATACTGCGGCGCTTGCCAGATCTGGGCTATGTCGAAATACCAGAGAAAGTGTTAAACACGAAACGTTGACTTATTTAAAAAAATTTATATATTTTTCAACAAGTTTTGTGTCGTTGGGCAGAATCATATTTAGTTTTTATCGAAATACCAGAGAAGAGAGAGNTTTTCTTAACAGATTATAAAACAGGATCATTTTCCTCAGATGTAAAGAACTGTAATTTTCAAACCAAACCACACTCTGGGCGAAAAGGCCTTCCAGTCGTTTCCTGCTATTTGACCTTGTTAATCTGAAAACCAATTATGACGATACTATTAATTGCAAAGGCTTGCGCTTGCACATACGTATTTTCTGGGACAATTTTCAAAATTTCAAAGTGATGCCATTTAAACATTAATATCAAGAACATTTTGAAATTCATTTAGAAAAAAGAACAAAATACCCATTGCGCAAGTTACGGTCGCCAGCTGGTGGTCGCATTTATTGCTCTTTACTCTTTACGCGTACGAATAATTAAAAAGGGCTGATTTGCACTTCTCCGTCAGATGTGAAGTGCCAAATTTCGCATGATAGGGCTAAGGACCTCTGAGAATTGTAGGGCTGAATTCTGTTGCATGGAATTATAAAAAAGATATATGCTATTGATATTTAAAGTTACAATGAACAGACACGAACAGTTTAGACAATACACCTTCATAAACAATTAAAATACAAAAATATAAATACTATATGTACTTTGAAGTGGTAAGAAATACAAAAGTGAAGCTAAACATCTGGAGTGCCACCCAGCGGTTTCAAGGGAGTTAACTCCAGGACGATGACCCCTTGCTTATTTAATGCAAATGCAAAGCCTTTTTCTTACCTTCCTCAAGATTCATCCAGACGTGTATGACCATAAAATCTATATCTATCCATGTGCACATAAACAAGTCATGCGTATGCTGCGGCGCTTGCCAGATCTGGGCTATGTCGAAATACCAGAGAAAGTGTTAAACACGAAACGTTGACTTATTTAAAAAAATTTATATATTTTTCAACAAGTTTTGTGTCGTTGGGCAGAATCATATTTAGTTTTTATCGAAATACCAGAGAAGAGAGAGAAAGGGACTGTTATCAATGCCTTCTTACTTCCTCATTGACACCCGTAAGAAACAAGCTGACAAGCTGAACAGCGATTTGAATAATATTTTAAAGGGAAAAAGAATTCGGGACGGTGGAATCAACACAGTGTGTACTTGTAAAGTCTGGTTCACAAGTTCTCATTTGTAACTGGATCGCATGACACAGCAGTCAAACTATGTGGAAATCTTCTTCATCGGGGAAGTGAAATAAGCTGCAACTATAGCGTTTAATTGCAACTCCATGGGGAGCAAAGAGAATGTTACAATTTAACTGAGCATGTGAAAAACCGGGGATGTGTGTTCAGCTATGTTATCTTCTATATCTGGAATAGTGGAATGTTGCAACGAGGTAAAAAAAAAAAAGCGTATAAGGACAGTCAGCTAAACGAGACACACAGTGAATAAAGAAGTCAACTACTTTATAAAGATGAAAGGACGGGGGAGGGGGGTGGAGTTGGGGGTTGAATTATAAGGACCTTAAATGCAATGAATTGACTACAGTATGTTTGAGAAAATCACAAAATTATTCAAACCTCTTTCAGAACAATTCTCTCCCGGATATTTGGTTCTCTCTGGATTTGAACAGAACAGAACACAACTTTATTCCCACACTATCTCACACGTGAGAATCGTTCGGTGTCTTTAGTGTTGCTAATTTAGAGAGGAGCTGAAATGGGATCTGCCCCGATATAATTACACATACAGCGGTGGATAAAACTACTGAGACAAAAGAAGACAATGAGTATTTCTTTATAAATTGTATATGCGTATGCGTGATGCTAATTTCATTAAACTGGGCAAGGGATTTACCGTTGAGTGTGCAGGTTGACTGATAACGAGTTTCGATGACGTCATAAAATCCGAATCACATGTTCAAGATGGCCAACTATGAAATACAAATAGCTGTAAGGAAAAACATCTTCAGAATTCCTGCCCGGGAATTTTTTTCTTTTTTTTTTTNGGGGGGGGGGGTGTTGTTGTTGTTACAAACTTGTCGTTAAAGAAGCTAGTTAGCTTGTTTATGCCTTTCGTTATATCAAGTTTGCTGTTCGAGAACGAATTATAAGATCTATATTTTAATCAATCTTGAACTCTTTGGTCTCACACACCCACAAATCAATGTAAATCAACTAGTTTGGACTCACTTCACACACCTGCAAATCAGTATTGGCTTAACTGGCTTGGATTCACACATTCGCAGATCAGTAAAGGACAATTGGGTTGAACTAGCAAATCATTGTTGGTCACGTGGGTTGAACTCACGTACCTGCAAAATAAATTATGTAGGTCAGCTGGGTTGGACTCACACAACGCAAATCAATGTAGGTTACCTGGGTTGGACTAACGTACCTGCAAATAAATGTAGGTCATCTAGGTTGGACATACACTCGCAAATCAGTGTTGGTCAACTGCGCTGGACTCGCAAATCTATGTAGGTCAACTGGGTTGGACTCAAATACAAATCAGTACAGGTCAGTTGGATTGGACATTCACCCACAAATTAGGTATTTTCAGCTGCATCACGTGACCTAGGAAATCTTGCCCACACGTTGGTTTGCTTACATGCTCTGCTCATGTATGATTACTAGTCATTTATCAAAATATCCTAGCAATCCCTAGATCACGTAGTGTACCTGACCCGTCTGAAAATACCCCATTAGTAACTGTCCAGTAGGTTGTAATTTTCAACTTACAGTGGAGCATGGATAATGCACACGCCTTGGGACGGACTAAAAGTGTACGTAGTAACAGAAATACGTATGAACTAAATACATATCCCTTAAAGAAAAAAATAAAATAGGGACCAAAAATACTGGATATTCTGTATCCATGTTTATGCACTAAGCGTGTCAGTATTAAGCGTGCTCCGATTTATGTTTATTTTCTCCCTGCCAGGAGTCGGTTGAACGCTGCTGTGGCCTTTCTTAATGGATTTGTTACTTCCTTGACCAACATAGATTAAATTATATCAGCTCTATTTTGAGATCGGGGTAACAGAGAGATAATGGCGTGCGCCTGAGCTAACACAGTCACATTTCTTCGAAATAGCTTGAGGGTCCATCTGGATTTTTGTTGGGGAGGCTCAAGCGATAGCATAGCACAGAAGCCTGTTTGTTTTATGGGAGTCAATGGCTTTTAAAAAGTAATAAAGAGCCAAATCTGCCCCCTCAAGTCCGATGTAGACAGGTCTACCAGCCTCTCGCAGAAAGAAAAATAACTGGGGCAATCGTGCACAGAAAATATCCTGCGTAAAGACTAGTAAAGAGAAACAACAAAACTGTCAGAACAACGGGTGAACAATTTTTTCTCTCAGAGTATTGGCCACTTTAAAAAAAAAAAAAGTTTCTCTCTTTATATTGCCTTTGGATGCATTGCACTGAAGATATGGGAGCCCTAAAACTGTGAGACAGTATCTATAGGTTTTCAGACTATCGGGAAAGAACACCAACTAACGTTGACAAAATCGTAAATGGCTCATATGTGAAATAGGATGGTAGTGATGTTTGAACATTTCAGAAAACATTGAAGATTAATTATATTGTATTTGACAAATAGATAATCTGTTGGTAATCTCAGATTCATAAGTTATATGGACGTTACTCCTCTGTGTAGGACTTACATGATCATTTGAGTCACTGATCATTGGGATTAGCCAACGAAAATTAGGACTGAGCTGATAGCATTAGGAAGTTAGTAATAACATTTGGCTAAACATTTGAGAATTTGTTGCCTAAAATTTCATGATGGTTTAAACTTTTCCTCAGGCTAAAGCAACATCCCATATTGTCCAGAGGACAGTTGGATCACACAGACTCAATTTATCAGGGAATCAACCGTTTATGAAGTATTCAGATTTGTGAATAACATAGTTTTAGGAGAGATAAGGGACTCCAGACCAAAGTACATGCTATTGTAGCAGGTCTTTCGGGCAAACGAGGTACGAGTTCCTTAGGTCACTCTGCACTGTGTGTTTACAAGGAAGTCACTGCTTCAAGTTGTTGCCAAATAATGATAAGGTTAAATAGGAGAACCATTTGTGACGTCAAGCTTTTCCTGTTGGTGACCAGGTGACCTTTAAACTTCCTGTCTCCTTTTAGATTATCATAGCGCCTCCATGCATTGACCTGCTAAAGGAACGTGAGATTTCAGGTGCATTAATCAGAGCACTACTTCTGTTATCGCGATAACCATTGTTTCTAAGTATATCCCTCAGTGTTTATTTTAACTACTCCTTTTAAAGTTGTTAAACCGTTTTTAGAAGATCTCACTGCTTATTTTAACTACCGCTTTTATATTGTTATACTGTTTCTAAATATACTGTATCTCACTGCTTATTTTAACTACCGCTTTTTAAAAAGTTGTTGTACTGTTTCTAAGATATATCTAACTGGTAATTTTAACCACTGCTTTTAAGTTGTTAAGAAAAATATGGGCGTTGTTAACTTTGTTAATATTGTTCCTAAGTATATATCTCACTGCTGATTTTAACTACTGTTTGTAAATTGTCAAGAAAAATATGCCCATTGTTAGCCCTGTTAATATTGTTTTTAAGTATATCCCTCACTGTTTATTTTAACTACTGTTTTCTGTTGTTAAGGAAAATGTGGGCATTGATAATAATATAGTACCGTTCGTTTAGGCTTCATATACTGTCAGCTATTACTTTCGACAGCTGGACCATGCTACCTAGATAATAAATTAATCTAATCTTCAAGAGCAAAGATGGCAGCTCTTGAAGTGTAGTAGATGGTATACCAGACATGCAAGCAGAGTGGTCAGGGTTCGATTCGAGGCAAGGCTCAGCAAAATTTATAGATGCTTTTCGGCCTGTTTGCCCAGAGTAATCTCTCCGAAAGCTTTCAGGGGCATACTTTTCTGATATAGGTGACTTGTCACTGCTCAAAAATAATTCTCGAGAGGTCTAAAGGAAGGAAAAAACGAGCATGAAAAATGATGTCTGTTCAACCCGCTGTCCTCGGAAAATTCCGTCATTTATAATTTGAAGCACTTGAGAACTCTGTCACGCCACTTTCTCCCTCTTCCCCACAGCCATTTTTCTTTTCTCTTCCTTGTTTATGAGTTCAAGAGAGTTCGGCCTAGACATTCAAAGACGCTCTTGCAATTGTGCGGCGGGTTGCAAGTCTTGCAGACATGTACAAGTAACCCACCTAGTCAAACAAGAATATCACGTCTTAGAATTCGCGAATTGCTAAACTAAACATAAGTTTGGAGTGTCTTGGGTGTAGCTTGTACTATGTTCCCTTAACATATGCAGTGTACATTAATGTCTATTAAATGTATTTTTTTTTTCTTTTTCTGCTGGAAACGAAACTGATGTGCCTTTCAAGGAAAAAACAAGTTTTATCTTATCTTACCTTACTTTACCTTACCTTACCTTACTTTATCTTATCTTATCTTATTTTATCTTATCTTATCTTATCTTATAAGTACGTAATAGCATATATAACGCAATGGATAGCGTACGGAGGACCACCATTACGTTTGCTTGGTTCCCGCGGGTACGCGACAGGGAAAGTCCTCGTATTCCGTGGGCGCCCAAAGCAAAGGAAGTATCAGTCTCTACGCGCGCAAAATGGCTCTAACATACAGAAGAACTAGAAAATAATGCATTGACTTAACGAGTGATGTTTACTATACTTATATCTTTGCCTCATTCATCTCCGTTGATTCTTGCCACATCCCTCACGGACACAAGGCCTTAAATAAAAAAAGTTCAACGAACAAACGAAGTCATTCAAACATAATACCTACTTACTAGTTACCAATTATCAAACATGAACATTACGTCACAAAATTAGCCAGTTACTAATTTAAACAAAATTACGTGACAATATCAAAATGTTATGAACGAAATCACTAAAACATACAATACTTACGAATTACTAGCTTGGCAAACCTGTGGCTGTATGCATAATCCTTGCGTTAGTTAACGCGCTGTAGAGCCACGGGAAACTCCAGAAACATCAGTAGTTTTCACTGTGGTGAACGCAATACGTATGCATACGGCCACTGAACATTACATCTCATCACAGATCTTCACATAATGTATGTCACAACATTGAAGACTTCCTAACCTTTTAACCATAAACATAATGTAAGTGGTATTTTTGTCTCAGAGAAAGTTCCCTTTGCTTAGAATGCCTGACTAATATCTGTATATATTTGCCAAACATAAACATCACATCGCATTACTGATCTATACACAATTGAATTATACCACAACATTGAAAAGTTACTGACCTTTTAACCATAAACGTAATGTGTGTGGTCTATTGTCTCAGAGAAAGTTTCCTGTGGTTAGAATTCCTGACCAATACCTGCACATACTTGCTAAACATGAACATCACATCACATTACTGATCTATACACAATTTATATCACAACATTGAAGACTTTATAACATTTTAACCATAAACATATTTGCCAATCACATTACTGATATACACATAATATATTACACTACTGAAGAGTTACTAACCTTTTAACTATAAATGTAATGTAAGTGGTTTTTTTTTGTTGTTGTTGTTTCGTTTCAAATAAAAGTTCCGTTTAGTTAGAATGACTGACTAATACCTGCACAAGTGTTAGTAGCGCTGGGTTGCTTTTACGATAGAGACGCCCATCCAAAACACACAACACACGCATTTAACACGAGTCTCCAGCAGTAGTTTTTGAACACAGCAAAATGTCTTGAATGACTGATCTCAACAAGGATCTTCATTCTCGACGTCAAAGGGCGTAAACAGAGGGAAGTCAGGGGCTTAGACTGGCCTGTGTAACAAGATTATCAAAGACGGAGACACGAGAATTAACGTAGTGGGTAATGTTGGAGACTTACTTAGAACAAACAAACAAAAACACAAATAAGCCGCATTTGGCTATTATTAGCCAACCTGGCAAATGAAGACTTTTCCGGATTTTATCTGGAAAGACATTTTCATTTGATATAGGCTCAAAATGAACGCCTGATTACGAAGAACAATCTGGCTCCAAATGAAATACTCGCTTTCTCTCAGTGCTAGGGGAGCGTGAGGTCACTATTAAAGTTCATAACCACTTGATGAAAGTAAGAAATTATACTGCTTATAAAAACCCAACCAAACACTAGCATTTTAAAATAAAATTTACCATAAAAAATCCATAGCGATACAAAATTTAGGTTTCAGAGCCTTCTTCAGTTACCTATAGTCTATAATCACTGATTTTGGACT
>JAWQUT010000004.1:6053830-6100117 GCA_033807755.1 Ellobium chinense
AAGAGGGGCATTTGAGGAAGTACAGTGAACATTGACGAGGATTGTTTACGACACAAGTAAAAGATGTCACATAATGTCACACGAACATAAAGGGGAAAAGGCAGGGGCGAAGACTAATCTTTATGAGAGGGTAATCAAAGACGAGGAGAGATAACGTAGTGTGTGTTAGGGAGAATCACTTTCCCTTTAAAAAATGGCCATCCTGGCAACGCTAAACATTCGCCGCCCATCTCACGATTGGGAGTTTGGAACATTTTGGGTATTTTGAGCTAAGAATACTTTTCAAAAGCCCACAGCGATATCTATATTCTCACAAAACAGCGTATCGATAGCTCTAATAGTTTCGGGGATGTTAAACATTTATGAACCGGGCGTGCCTTATCAATTCTAAATCTCACTGAAACTTTATGAGGGTCTCCTGAAAAAAACTAGCAAATGTCGCATACGCCCCCTCGTGAGATGGGCGACGACATCTCCTCTTCTAAATGCCAACGTGTCTGTTGTTGATCGTGAGCTGTATTTTCGAATTTATAAGACCTTAGATGATATAACTCTCACAAAACTTCTCCCCAGAGCCCATATTAACTTAGAACTTTGCCTGTTTTTACTATTATATTTGTTCCGCTTTATATGTAGCCATAACAAGTAAAGCTCATATATTAGCTCATAAATGAAATTTTAAAAAACAGAGCTTATATAAGGAACAACTGTTAAATAACTGCAGTTTTGGGATCGTTCATTAATAGGTTCCAGTTACGATAGAAGCCCTGTCACTTAAAATACCGTACAGTTTCAGTGAAGTATTAACACTTCAGGTTGGAGGAGCCTAATTGGTCAAAAGAAATGGACTATCAGAGTCGATAGTAGTAGAGTATAAAAATAATCATATAACATGAAACCACAACGCCAAAGTGATGAAATTAAGTTTTGAATTTGTAAAAAAATAATAGTTACAGGCGGTGTTTCCCAATGGCTTCAGCGGATTTCATTTGTGCGGGCCTGTGATCTGCAAAAGAAGGCCAAATTTTTAACCCCTTTTCATGTAATTTAAAATTGTGAGAAATCTAGATGAAGGACCCCCACCGTAAATAGTTTTAATTTGAGCACAGTGGTGGCACCAGACCTACAGACTAGTCTTTGCCATCTCGGAACGTTTATGTGGTTCGAGAAGAAATTTTTAAGAACTGGCTCAAAGAGGCTTTTACAAATTGGCTCCTGCAACCTTTATGCATAGAAAATCAGTCAGTTTTGATCTAAAGTCTGCTGGAGCCAAAAAAGAGCCACAGACCCAGTCAGTTTTTGGGAGCCAATAGCTTTTAAAAAAAGAGCAGAAAATCAGGTATTTGGCTCCGAAAGAGCCAAGTCTGGCAGCCCTGAGAAAAATCCGGAAACCTTTCACCAAAAAGGTCTTGCCGCTCTTGGACAAAAAGAAAATAATAGGAGTCAATATAGCGGGTAATCTAGATTCCCCTCAGATTACTTGGCACCTTTTTGAAAAGTAGTTTCTCTCCTGACACAGCCTTAGATACAATTCCACTGTGCATATGGAAGCGCTGACTCTATGAGACAATGTATGGGCCTTCAGATTATCAGCTAGTAAAACAAGCTAGCTGCGACAAAGTCGTATTGTCAATGCTTGTAAATGGCTTGTAGATGAAATAACATGTGTGATGCTTGAAACTTTTACAAAAAATTTCAGATTAGTCATATTATATTGGATAAATCTTGACAATATACCGGTAATCTCAGATTCATATATTGCATAGACCCTACACCCCTGAAGTGAGATTAGGTCTAACACTGACGGTGAACAAAACATCACGGTCCAGGGGTGGCCTTCGTATGTCATAACATGTGTCATAACATGTGTCATAGTTCTGTAAACATCATTTTAACATGGAGGTCATCGATTACTTGATTATTTTAGACCCTTCCTCCCTGAAAACACGCACATGGACATTACTCCACGCTCAAGGGGTAGAGATTGGGGAAACACCCCGAGCACCCCCCCCCCNCCCCCCCCCACACACACACAAATACTTTCTCTCTCTCTCTCTCTCTCTCACACACACACACACACACACACCACACACACACACATGCGCGCGCGCACACACACACACACACACACACACACACACACGTGCTAGGCCTGAGTGGGTGAGAAAGGGCGCCTCTTGTCTGTATTCCTGAATATTGCACTACACTGGATCTTCATGACAGACACTCCCTCAGTCTTCTGAATATCCCTTGGTCATTCTTTGCACACAGCGGTGATGATGCAGCAGCGATAACGACTGGCATGGCTGAACCCCACCATACTCTCTATCTCACTCCATTAATGTCAGCAAAGTGGAGCCAGGGGAGACTACTGGGATATTGTTATGATAAGACTAGATTGCCTTCAAAGAATTGAACAGCCAACGTTATGGTTCGTAGCTTGTTTCGACTTCATGGAGACTTGTTTCGACTGCATGGAGACTCGAGCGACTGTTTCAAACACTTCCTTGACACCCTCGTTGGTCAAGGCAGAACATTCTTTGTAGGCAACAGCTTCGACACTGCAAAAATTTTTTAAAAAAAGTGAGAGTCTAGGATGGGACGTACCTGAGACTGTTTAGTCAAGCGCTCTTGGAACACACACACACACACACACACACACACACACACACACACACACACACACACACGAACATACACACACACAATTTATTTATAAAAGTTAACTATCATAGTGCGAGGCCCTCGGGTCCAGCCTCCCGCTGATCACGTGACCATTGTTACAGATAATGACCGTTGCACGTGGTGTCTGCCGGCCGATCGGCAGTCACCAAGCTGCAAAATTCGACCTCCACACCCAGAGCTCGACAAAGACATGCGAATTAATTCGGTTACCGCATTGAAGCGTAGCGAGCGGACGGTAGAGTTAATTCTATCAAAGTGCCACGAGGATTACCAAAATGAGCATTCTTGGTCGCATCCTTCCAGAAACAACCATTATGTTACCATAATGGCAATACATGCCACAGTAATTCGAAATGAGATCTATCATTCTTCCTATAACACCTTAGACCAACAACAACAACAACAACAAAAACAACAACAGCTACAACAACAACAACAACAACAATTACAACAACAGCTACAACTACTACTACAACAACAACAACAACAAAAAACAAAGGAGCGTTTACTTCACAAGAATGAGAGGTGAACAAGTCATGCAAGTGTTTTTGAGGTAGGATAGATAAGACCAAAAAAGAAAAAAACTCGCGAAGAAATATTAAGTCTATCAGACTGCTAGGAAGAATGTTAAACATCTTGGTACTTTACGACAGATACTTGCCAATTCCGATAACCTAAGGTATTGTAGAATGTAGTGTATTAATGTGGTGCACTTTACCCTGTTCTAATTCATTACATTTTGCATGCAAAATTGCACACCAAAGTACTTAATAGTGCGCTTTGTTTCTGCTGTGGTTGTTCATCTTGAGAAAGATGTATCTCAAAATACATTTTTTCGTTATTTCACCACCGTCTTTCACATAAGTCACATTGATGCATATAATGACAAAGTGGGTTTAATTTTACAAGTTTAAATCTCATTAGTCTATATATTTCTTTTAGAGACAGCCAAACCCTTTTGTTCCACGTAATGTAATGTTTTCTTGAGACACAAATACTGAAAATCTCTCTGTCACTATGTGCATCAATGTGCCTCAACAACGTATGTGAAATCTAGTGGTGACGTAAAACTGTGTCTTGCAATAAAGTGTTCCTAAGATCAACATCCGCAGTGGGAAGAAACGCACTATTTAGCACAATGGTGCACAGGTTTGCAATGTATTGAATTAGAAAAGGGAGGGCACAGCACAGCGATACATTACAATCTATAATAGAAGGGTAGTTTACCACCCCACCCCCACAGCCTCCTCCCCTTTGAAAATAAGTCTCGGTATCGATACCTGCCCATCAAAATCAATTTCTTTCCCTTCCTACTAATCCACCAACAGTGACATCATCATCATCATCTTCATCATCATCATCACCAACAACGCACTAAGAACATACGTCACCACCACTATAACCATTCACAGCACCATCTCTACCTCTCCCAAAGCACCATCATTATTACCTTACCTGTCAGCCATCTCGTTCCCTTCTTCTGGACTGACTGCTGTCCCTGGCATGTTGTCCCTTAAGTCTGTCATGTTTCCCACCAAAATGATGGGCACCGACAGACCGCATTCCTGAACCTGTTTGGAGAAATTTAACAGCACTTTATGTACAGTCAATTCATCTTAATGGAAATTCGGGTAATCCCAACTCCCATTTAACTGCAACATTTTCCAGAGGACCAAAGAACAAATGCTACAATTCTATTTGCAAGTCACGGGATAAGTGCAACTCCTTTTAATCACAGCTTTTTTTTTTTTCTATGCTCCCGAGAACTTAGCATAATGCTGAGCTGATTATGACGGTATGTTAAAGGGGAAGACGTTAGCTTCACAGCCTAAACCAAAACAACATTACATTTATTCTTAAACTAAACTGCGTACATTTTCCTTCCACCTGATCATTTCTAGGAAAAGACCGCTTGAGTATCACCGCTTGGACTTTTCATCCTGCATAGACCGCCATAATTCGTGCTGCGTGACGTCACAAAGCGAGAAAAGCTAGAAGACATTGTGTAGTCGCATGTGCAAACCGTTTGGACCAGTCGTTTGCTGGCCTTCCTCTCTTTTTGATGTCACGCGGGCCGAGTTTGAGCGGTACGCGCAGGTGAGAATCCCTGTTATCAGCAGTACTTTCCAAAAAACTGTCAGGCGAATTGAAAAAGATACGCGTTTTTTCTATTTTAAATGTCCCTATAAATGCCTTAACCGGTTTTACCGTCTATTCCTCCACCTATGGCTACATTGAGGGTTAATAACACTGTTCTTTTAAACCGGTTACTATTGTTTGTAAATTGAAAAAAAAAACAACAAAACCTCTCTTCCCCTCCTCTTCTCCCCCAACCCCCTCCCTCCTCCTCCTGGTCCCTCATTCTACTGTGCAGTTGAAGGATCCACAGCATCAACTTTCCCTTCTCCCTCCCGCACTTCCAAGGAGTTTGTCTTGTATGACAATGTATGCCATGGTATGAAGGGAGCTCAGGAGAGGACAAAGATGTATGTTAACAGAACATAAGAAGAGTCTAAGGAAGTGAACTAACCAACCAGATAGCCCATCGCCCAGCCTAATTACCAAGCAAGCAAGCAAGCAAGCAAGCAAGCAAGCAAGCAAGCAGTCAATCCAGTCAACTGACTAACTTGCGAGCCAGCCAGCCAGCCAGCCAGCCAACCAGCCACCCAGCCATCCAGCCATCCAGCCATCCAGCCAGTTAGCTGGCCAATCATGATACCATATTCACCACAATAGAAACAAATTATGCATGGTTATACGCTGAAGTATGATTAATCGGGACATGAATACAAAGAGGCATAGAAATATTTAGCAGGAGAGCAAAACAAGGAAAAAACAAAACAAAAAAAATACTTACCGTCCCCACCCATTTCTCACGGATATTAAGCAGACTGTCTGAATTATCAAGGCGGAACATCAGGACCACTACATCACACTCTCTGATTATACTGACGTGGTTTGTTTTACAGGGGTCCTTCACAATGAGTTCTATCTGAAATGGGAGAGAGTGACGCATGCGTAATGCAGACATAATTGCGGTTCTCAGATCTTCTTCAATTATGAAATGGCGTCATTTTGGGAATGAAGGGGAGGTCCAGGGTAGGGCCTCGAAGATCGCACGAAATATGAAGTTAATTCGAGAAATTTTCCGGAAGTTGTTATCTCTAGGCAATGTTACTATTGCTTACAAAGAAGGCGGACATAATTCACAGATGCAAAATCCTTCCCAGATTCTGACGAGGTCATTTTCAGTAATGGTGCCATTAAAGAATAGACCACTGGTAAACTAAATCCGCAAACCAGTGCCGCCATACTGTGAGCAGGGTTGCCAGACTTCTTTTCTAGCGGGAGCCAAATCGCATGTGAAAGCGCCAAAACATGCCTGGAAAGGGCCTACTGAGCTGCCGTCTATGAAAAAGGTATATAAATTCTATAGCATATGTGCCTTTTTGTCATAAGATGGCAGTGAGAATTATAATCCAAGACATTTACTGCCAACTGTCCAAGTGTATGTAGAAATGTTATTATAATCTGGTATTTGGCTCTGAAAGAGACAATCTGGCAACCCTTATTGATTCCAACGTTATTCCCAACTCTAAAACAACGCTAATTTAACGTCTAAGCTCCACCCACGAATCGTCTAGACTCTGCTCATTGACTTCTAATTGGCTGAAAATAACATGCTGTTACATGCGTTAGGGAGACAGTAAAATATCTGTCCTTTGGACAGATTGTGGAGAATGGGCCCTAGATTTGTGAACATACCTGCGAATTATTTAACATTCTCTCCTGATTTTGTAAATTAAACCTGAAGTTTGGGTCATTCACTTCGGTTTCGGTGTGGCCTTCTCTGCGGAGCACGTGTCGTTAAGGAAACTGGTTAGCTTGTTTACACCTTTCGATTTATTAGTTTGCAGCTCGAAAACGAACTACAAGATTTATATTTTGAACATCATTTTTAATAAGCTCATTGANAGAACAGTTGGTTTCTCATAGGTACTTATATTTTTTGCTATAAGGGATGGCTGATTGCAAAGGGTTTGTTCGATGGAAATCACTATCTATTCTTTTTCTACACAGCACTCCTGTATATAAATCTATACATAAGCAACCGATTTCTTTACGTTAAAAAAAAAAAAAATCTTCCCATACTTAGTTCCATGACGCCAAGCTTTTCATAAAAAGAAAAAAGGAACCTACACTGACTTACCTCTTCATCGTCCACCGTGATGTCTTTGACAAAGTCTTCAAAGGTTATGGGCACGTAATCTGGGGAGACGCCGTTATTTTTGAACATTAAGCCCAGCCTGGTCTTACCGCAACCCTTGTCGCCAAGAATGATCACCCTTTTCCTAGCAGCCATTGTATTCCAGTCTTGTTAGGCCTGTCAAGAACATCAAAAACAGTAGTTAGAAACAGATGAAGCAGGGCAGCATGGCTGAGTGGCCACAGCGTTGGGCTAAGATTCAAAAGGTCGAGAGTTTGAGATCTAATGTCATCATCGTCCTAATAAAAATGCGACTTTTTATTCTGTAGAGCTCAGAAATTGATTTACAGTGTTGTACAATTCATAACACATTATGGAACAGTATAGTTTATAAATATAAATACACAACATTACAAATGAAATCCATAACAAAGCCATTGCTAGACGCCGCGGTGCAGCCCCTGTGACCGAATGCATAGTCCTTTGCATTAATTAACATATTGCGTTAAAAACAGCGAGCACTACCAAAGTCTTTGAGTTTTCCGTGGTTACCATAGTGTGTTAAAGAACGTAAGAATTTTGTATACGGCCACTGGTCCCCTCAGCTCTATAGCCAGATACTCATGGATATCTGAGTGGAGTGAGGGATAAGAGGTAAGTATCTTTCCCACAGACACTGCCGAACAAACCGTCCGATACGAAAGCCGAACCCACAGTCTTTAGACTGTAAGAAAAAACTCACAGCCTGTGCAGCCATGCTGCCTCCCTGACGATGAAAGTGCTTTGGAAAAACCATTTCATTCAAGTTATTGTACTTCCATCCATATATCAGCAAAATGAGTACCTGGCTATAGGTAGTGAAATTGTTATTAGAATATTAGTTATCAGATCCTTCAGAAGAAAATGATATTACAATGCCCACCAGGTCCGAACGGAGCCATAATAATGTGAAAACGAGATTTCCCTTAGATACTTAAGCAGGGTAGAATCTAATATACGCTTGTCATATCTCCTAAGCTGAAGTTTGCCCCGGATCTTCCTTTTAAATCTTTATATGTTTCATGAGCTTAATCTATATCAAGATTTTTCCCCAGGAACAGACTTCGTTTATAAATAAACTTTTTTTTTCCGAAATACTGGTATGTATAACGCCTATATTCTTAAATATGGCTCAGTATTTCCAGCGGATCGTATAATGTATGGGGTCCTTGCGAGTCGCCTTAGCCTCTTACACTAAAGACCTGAAAATCTTGGGTGATGTCTCTGGAGACGTTGTTATGCGGTCAAAGTAAAGAGTCGAGCTTAGTGAAAAAAATTTCTCCCGGTTAACGAAAGTATACTAGCCGAGGAAGCACTTATAGAAAGCTTTTATTTTCAATTTCGAATTCCATACGGACCGCTGTGGCAGAGGCGGGCATACGCGTTATGATATATATGCCGGCATGCCATACTTATAATGTACTCGCTTACCTCTGCCATAACTGTTTGTAAGAGATTCGACCTTAAAATAAAAGCTGTCTAATAACAACACTGGAGTCTTTATCGTGCAACGTTTTCTGCACTTACTAGCATGCCATTTTTATTTCTGTAGGGCAAGACAGCGGGAGTAACAGTGCACGACATGATGGAAAAAAAAATGGGCGTAATACTATGGGCAAGAAAAATAAAATCACTCTCCCAGATCTCTTGGGGCAAAGGACCTTACTCTTAGCTCTGTTCTCTCTCTCTCTCTTTCTCTCTCCCCCTTCCTCTATTTTTTTTTCTCTCATGTCTTGTCCCACGGACCAAAATGGCGTTCTAAAGCGAACGCGGCTTGCGTTGTAATCGAACAGAGAAATGAGGACTCCAGTGTTATTTATAGTTCATTGCCCAGTCTGTCTCATAGTTGATAATTTTTGGTTCCAACAGATCACAGCTGTGGCAAGATGGGCAATCGAAAATGAACACCTCTCATGAATGCCTGGCTTCTGATAAGTAATACATGCCTCAGGTTATGATACAAAACTGGGTGATTTTTTTAATGGTAACGTTTATAATTTTAATTCTTAGGATAGGCTGGAAACGCTTAAAAGAACTGCAGAAAAACGAGTTTATACACCAACAGTGGTTTATAGGTTGTTTATAGGCAGGCGTGGGCCAGCATGTTCTACTCGATATTATCATATTGTGTTGACACGTAACTTATATTAACCCCCCAAAAAAATTCAGCAAAAAACGGGATCTTTAAGCAATCAATCTGTTTGTATAAAAAAAGTTTGATCTAGCTGCTAATAAAATTGTTGCCTCTGTAAAGTGTGAGTCTCAAGTCCTGCATGAATTTTTGATACTGTCATCAGATCAGAGCCGCCTTAAATTTCTTAAGGAGAGGAACTACCCATTCCTACAGGTAGTAATGAACATAATATGCTGTGGAATTCACCAGTACTTCGGCCCTCTATATTATTATTGATTACACGGCTGAAAGCGGTATGCAACATGTGCATAATGTATAAAGTGCCACTTTTAAGTTGCTGTGTAACTTTACAGATGTGCAGCTTTACATAAAAATCCAACACACTCAACCGAATAAATTGCATGCTGTGTCATAAGCATTACAATCTCTGGAAAAGGATAACGCCCCCTTTGATAAAATTCAGTGACACCGAAATTTGCTTATCGCCTGATACTTCGACAAGGAAGGTGTTTGTCGTTGCCGTGTGTTCTGTTCTGTCAGTGCTGTTCTTCTGACTCTACAAACTTCGGCCCTCAATATCATTTATTGCACGACCGAAAGAGACATTCATTATGTACACACTATGCCTCTACTAAAGCGAAGTTTAAAGTGTTCCACTATTAGAAAGTTTTGCTGACCTTACCTGAAGAAAATCAGAAGTACGGAAACAGTATGTCCTTGGAAACGAGATCCTAGACTGCTACCGATTGATAAAAACATCCAGAACATTGACCTAATATTGCCATGTGTCTTGCAGTCAATCAAAATGAGGCTTAAGTCGCGTTTTTTTTAACATCAAGCTATTGTTTTGACATAAAAACTTAATAGATGTTTGGTCATCAGATTAAAAAAAGTATTAAATTTGTATTATTCTGTCCCGAGATTTATTTGTTTGATATGGCACGGAGTCATCCCAATGCAGTGGGATTTCCATTTCCCAGCAAGCTCGTGCATTTAGAAGGAAACAGCTGTCACACTGTTTCAACTAGTGGCATTATATATAATCCTTAGATTAGTCAGCGCACTGCTGTAACCACGGGAAACTCCTAAAACATTAGTGGTGTTCATTGCAGCTAAAGCAGTACACTGACCAATGTATGGATTATGCATACGGCCAGATAATCTTAATTCGAGAACAAATTATTCCCCACGACATTCACCAAATCTGCCACACAGAAACTCAAAGTTATGTTGGATTATCAATCATTAGCCCATAATAATAATAATAATAATAACTTAATAATTAATTGTATTTGTATAGCGCCCAATCCCAGAGATGGACTCTAGGTGCATGTTTCTTCACAAGCGGGGTTAATGTTTTACCTAAGACTATAATTATTGCCAAGTCTTTCTTATCTGAACCAGACAACTCCCTGAAACAATCTATCAATACACTGATTCAACGCTTGTTTATATATTAAGACCAGTATTTTTCCTATTCTGAGATTGTTTTAGTTTCACTTTTTGCAACAAACAACAATTTGATATCAGATGGTCCCAAACGGGACTCCGACACCTGAGCCCCAGAGCACTGACAACTGAGCACCAACGTTTTATGAATTACTGTACTCACCCTAAAAGTTGAAAGTCGCAATAGTCAAAACCAGTTAACATACATAACTTTATGTGCAGTCAGAGGCTTCACTACNCCCCCCCTTTCCTTCTTCGCCCTCGCTCCTAAAGATCTATGTTTGTAAAATACTTGGTATATCAAGAACAAACAAACAAACAAACACACAAGCACACGCACACACACACACACACACACACACACACACACACACACACACACAACACACACACACACACACACACACACACACATACATACACACAAACATACACTCTCCGACAGACACACACACCACACACACACATAGAGGCAGAAAGAGAGAGAGAGAGAGAGAGAGAGAGAGAGAGAGATAATGAACGAACAAACATAAATTTGCATGTACAATAGTAGTAATCAATTACCAATTCTAAGTCAATGTTTTACATCATGAAAAAACATTTACAGCATTTTTTTTTGTAAATTGGTGTTCAGTTGATGTATAACTAAGGGCTCAACTGTTACAGTGCTACGAGACTCAGTTATTGCAGCCTCTCAGGGGCTCAGTCGTCTTGCAGTCTCCCAATCACCTTTACAGCCTATCTCAGTCTAATCACTTTCAGAGCCTATCTCAGTATATAGACAGCAAAATGAGCTTTATTCTGACCGGACACAAGACATAAATATTGTCTAATGAACAAGATAATGTTGAAAACTAACCGTGTACAATTCTTTTCCTCTTTAGAATAACTGAAAAATGTGTTACCTAAAACTATAATAATTGCCAAGAGTTTCTTACCTGAACCAGAAAACTTCCTGAAGCAATCTATCAATACACTGCTTCAACGCATGTCTTTATATATATCATTACATCCCTGCAATCTATTTCTGTAATTTCGGGGAATTTCCGACAGTAATGTTTAGCATGTTGGTGACATTGTCAATGACGTGGTCAGAGCAATAGACCGATTCAAAGTTGTGTGACAAAGTCAATAATTCTAAATGTGGGTATAACTGTAGACTGATAAACACTGGATACATACTTTTGCTATTGTTAGAAAAACGTTATAAAGTTAGCGCAGATCTGACATTAAAAGGCAATAAACACTACAAGGTCTTCTTATCTGCAGACACTCTAAATTATGTCTGTCAGCAAGCACCTGATTTCTAAAGAAGCAATTATCTCATTGCTTGGACCATTGGCACTAAGTATAACCCTTACGTGAGATATGGCACTGCTATAACTACGGGAAACTCCTAAAACAATAGGCAGTGTTTACTATAGTTAGCGCAGTGCACTAACTCATGCATGGCCACAAAACTCTTTTATGATTTACAAGTGTAGACAAAATTCAATGCCTGGTCTGGTTGCCTCTCGTAACAAAATGCAAGGACGCATACAGATTGATTTATTAATCTTTGTATAGAGAACACGACAGAAATGTATATATATATATTAGCACGTGAACATTTCGTGTCTGTAAGCCAATATTTTAATAATAATAATAATAATAATGTGGTGTATAAGTCTCGTGTCTAGGCTTATATCTTCTCATGCGATTTCACACTATTATCCCAGCAGGCCTGATCATTCTAGAACTTTCTTAAGTCCCTAGGGAGCATACAGTATCACTTTCATTTACAGGCGCTGATCACTAGCATTCTGACAATATCCTCCACTGCCTATAGCCAGGTCCCCATTTTACAAACGGATGGACTGAGGAAAATTTGAATAAAATGCTTTCCCTAGGTATTCACCACATGACCATAAACGGGAATCGAACCCATGACTTTTAGATCGTGAGTCCAACGCCGTAACCATTTGGCCACACTCTTAATTTTTCTGTCGGGTATTTTTGTAGCCAGAAGCAAAAGTGAAATTTTAAAACAGATTTTACGACATATTGGTGCATTTAAATTTGCAGTTTATTTCTCTCAACAAATGGCTGAGGTCAGATGCCCTTTCTTTGCCAGAGCAAAACAAGGAAATCCTTAACTTATGTATGCATGCTATTTTTTAAAGAACACAAGGTGCATTTGCCTCATTTTGTCCCATTTATGAAATATAATCCCGAAATGATTTAAGCATGGACTGTAGAAGTAATGTTTAGAAAAACGAAATCAAGCACATATAACCAAGCTCAGTGTAAGTCAGACAGTTCTTTGACCCCCTCAGCTATAACAAGACTGTCGACACACCGAGAACGTCAACGAATTAAAACTGTGCTGTAAACTTTTTGTGAAATCATTTGCTAGATAAATGACGGCAAAATATAAATTCACCAGTGATGGGTTCATTTTTATACCCTAGGTTTGCTTGCGGTTTCAGTACCTACCCCTCCCCCCTCAACTACACACCTCTACCTTCATTCCTCTATCCCGAGCTTCGGGCCTTGCCGTGC
Organism: Ellobium chinense; assembly: GCA_033807755.1. Taxonomy (NCBI): domain Eukaryota; kingdom Metazoa; phylum Mollusca; class Gastropoda; order Ellobiida; family Ellobiidae; genus Ellobium; species Ellobium chinense. The sequence continues at coordinate 6,066,886 of JAWQUT010000004.1, forward strand.
CAGGCACACGTGGAAGTCAGGAGTTCTCAACGATACGTTTTAAGCTGAGTTATACCAAGGCATGTCAGTACTTATCATCCAAGCAAGCCGTCAACTAATAAAAACAAATAAACAAACAAAAAGGCAGTGATATTATATATAGGATCGAAGTATGCATGAGGCATGGGGCAGATGGTTATTGACTTTCTATGCGTATCAATTTCTAGGGAGGGGGTGGACACAGCAGTGTCTTTGTTGAAGAAAATCCTTACGAAAGCCATACTATGGACAAACAGGAGGAGAGTGAGGTCATCAGTCCATTCCATCTCATTCTTGCTGTACTTTTGCTGAGAAGACGGTGGTCCCTCAAATTAGTAACACATTTTAAAACGTAAGCATTTCCTGAGGAAAGGAGATTTTGCAATTCTTTCACATCATTGTCCAAAATATTCATTTCTAGATAAAAGACATTGTTTCTAATCTGCTTGTTCTTAAATAGGGATTTTCAATCTTTTCCTGGAATTCTTTCGTAACTTTCCGATTTCTTCAAGTCAGAAAAAGCAGTAAGGTGTTAGAAGTCAGCACTGATAAGGAGTTTATTTTTAGTAGTTTATATATGACAGGGCCAGAAAAAAACAAAATGAGACCAGTTCCCTGTTGTACAAGTAGCCTTATTAAATCATCTGACGACATAGATAAATATAGACACGGCTGATCCGCTTTATTAATTTTACAACTACAAAGTTTCAAACATAAATCAGGTGCTTTCTGAAATAGATACTTCGAATTCCGAACCAGCAATAAACACAAATGCCATGAAACTCCACTGGGTTGTCGAAGCGGACTTCATCATCTATTACAGTCTCCTATATTCATTAACAGTTCTTATGTTAACAGAGACAGTGTCAGTGGTGAATCCAATGAATTTCTGTTGGATCTAAGACAGGGTGTACTAACCCTTTCGAAATGAATAGCTACTTCTCATTAGACTTTTCTCTCTCCGCAGAACCAAAGTGACCACTCCGTTGGATGTTTGCCCATCCTTCCTCTTCCTAACAGCTCCATGAATAAAACAAAAACTGGCTTCTGACTGGAGAGCGCGCAATTGGAATCAACCAAAGCTGCGCCGTCCAGTCATTACGGTCGGAAGGCAGGCCCGCCTACAAAAGACCGTGGACACTGTCTTGACTCAAATTAATTTGCTTTCATAATTGAAATTAAATACTGAATGTTTCTAATATCAAATTTCTTCACCATAGCTTTCGCAGGCAGTAAACTAACGATCAGCCAGCAAAATTGTATGCAGCATGAACAAACTTTTACTCATGAGGTTCGGAAGACCAACGTTCCGGTGGGAAGTGTGGGACTGGATTTAAATTAGTGAAGTATCCCATTGTGCCACTTCTATCCATTTATATCCCGGACTGGCCGTCAAGGATACAGAACTGGCATGTCTACGTCTCTGCTGTACTTGTCTACATATCTGCTGTACTATTCTACATCTCCGTTGTACTTGTCTACGTCTCTGCTGTACTTGTCTACATATCTGCTGTACTTGTCTACATCTCTGCTGTACCAGTCTAAATCTCCACTGTACTTGTCTACATCTCTGCTGTACTTGTCTACATCTCTGCTGTACTTGTCTACATCTCTGCTGTACTTGTCTACGTCTCTGCTATACTCGTCTACATCTCTGCTGTATTTGTCTACGATATTATAGAATCTTTGGGTTCGAAATATTTGAGACAAACGAGCTATTCAGTAGAAGATAGTCACTTCAAACAGATCAAAGATGCAATAGAATTTCAGGATGTGGGGATCCTTAGCTTTTCTCCCACCTCTACCCCTCCCCAATCCCTCTCAACTCTAAGAGGGCTGCAAGGAGACTTTCAGGATGAGGGGTAAAGCACTGATGTATGACCACAGTTCAAGGTTTACAAATTATTTAGAAAAACAGGTATGGACAAAAACTAGACTATTTTACAGCTCACACCTAAGGCAGGACCACATCACCTCAGCGGCCTTTTCCCTATAAAAGGTTATGGATGAAGCATTATCGTTCCTTTCTCCCCACTCTCCCCTCTCTCATCCCTCACCCCCTCCTCTCGATATAAACCATGAATCTTTGCACTCTGATGAGAAGGAAGACCACATGATGCGGGCACATTGTTCGATTATCCATATTTTCATCCATTCTTCTTCTTCTTTTTGTGTTCCTCAGTCATGCCGTCAGTTCAGCCCTGTCTATGAAGACCGCTCTCTTTCGCAGGTCCAGAGTAGTTTCCTTCAATTGCTATTTCTAATGCAAGGGCTAGATTTGCTCTCTCAGAGTTGAGAGACTGGGACAGTATGTGCTGAGGTGTCTGTTCTAGCCTGTCACAAGGGCAAGTAGAACTGGCTCCTCCTTCCAGAACTAAGAGGACGGTTGTGGTCATTACCGGTGGACTGTGAGATGAAACTATATGGAAACTGCACAGACCTGCTGCTGACCGCCTATGGCAATCTGCAAGCATGACAAGGGGAACTGCGAAAGAAAAGGAAGAAGAAAAGGAAGAAATAAGAAGAAGAAGAAGGGGAGAAAGAAAAAGAAAAAGGAAAAGAAGAAGTGGAGAAAGGAGAATCCAAATGCGGTGCAGGCGAGCTTTCAGTTCAGAATTTTAGACACCATCATGCAGGATATTGTGCTAACAGTATGATGCAGATGGGAAGAGAAGATCATAGCAAAGAGTGGACAGCTCTGATCAGTTGGCAGTTCCCTAGAGAAAGCAGCAAAAACACAGGCAAGATTGGTGAAAGAGCATCAGGATGTCTGTGGTGCCACAGCGATGGATGGATGGATGGATGGATGGATGGATGGATGGATGGATGGATGGATGGATGGGTGGGTGGATGGACGGGTAGATGGACGGACGGGCCGACATAGGACGGTTGGATGGATGGATGGACGAATGAAGGGAGAGATGGATGGATGGATGGATGGATGGATGGATGGATGGATCGATGGATGGATCAATGGATGGGTTTGCATTTGGTTAAAGAAGTATGTGATCAAGGTAGCCTTAAACCCACCCCACATCCCCTCCCTTTTCTTGGCATTACAGCTTTACTCAGCATTGCTGACAGCAAAATACTAAATCTACTATTTGTATAACATTCATCCATACACGAACCACTTGTATGAATTAATATACAGGTAAAGGAAAAAAATGAAGCAACAGTGACTTTTACTTTCACTTTCGTAATACCTGAGTTTGTTTTTGTACTTCCATCAGTTTTTATTAACCATTAAGGGACACCATAAAGCATCGTTAACTTCTGTGCACTCTCTGCCTAATCATTAGTTTTCAAAAATACTGAGAACGTCTCACCAGCTTGTCTGAGTCTGAACACTTGAATTGCCACAATCACGCAATTCACTGAACCCTTTTTTTTTTGTTTTTGTCTACAAGTACCGAAGTGGCTAGAAACGTGTAGTTTGAAAAACTAGGTGAAAAGTTACATAAAGCAGAATAAAAGTGTGACGGGAGCTCACCATCAGTTGACTATAAAAGCTGAGTTCACGTTGTCTAGCTTGTCATTTCCCCGAGCGTCCATTCGTCTAGTGCAGGGCAGATCAGCCATCGAAGACCTGCCATGAGAACAAGACAAAAAATCTCCAGCCGAACAGAATCCATGACACCAGCATTGGAGGTAAGAGACACTTAGTCCACTTAGAAAAACTTCCAAATGCTTTTTTCACCTTAAAAAACACATAAAAAAATGGGGAGGATTTCCATTTGTGGTAACTGGCGATAAGGAGTTACGCTCGCTTCGACTGATGCTCCTGTCTCGATGAGCTTAAGTGTTAGGGTTAAGGGTAGGATTAGGGTTACGGGGGTAGGGTTAGGGTTGTATTACTCAATTAGTACATTATTCGGAATTCCGTAGTCTGTAGTTGTAGGAGTTAACACATATGGAAATCCTTCCAGAAAATGGCTTCTGTTGCCTTATTGCATGGATTTATATTTGGAAAGCACTCGAGGAGAAAACAACTCTCCCGCCCCATTTCTTACTTGTCCAAAGTACCGACGGAAGGATTTCCATATGTGTGCCAGCCTTACATGTTCCTGACTAAAGAGACTAAAGAGGGATGATTTTATTGGGGTTGGTAATAAGTTTTTTTTTTTGCTTTTTGGGATACAGAAAGGATTTCCATACGTGGGCAGAAAAACTAGACGGGAAGATTTGAAAACTTTTCTTTCTTTGTATATTCCCAACAAAAAGCCAAGCGCCCCCCCCCCTTTTTTTTTATATTTTATACCTGCCCCATCAAAATAATCCCTCTTCAGTGGGTTTTGTACAGGTCAGGAGCATATTGTAAGATACCCCACATATATGGAAATCCTTCTGCTCAAGGTATTTCAGAGGTGTGCTAAAATACGCTAACAATAACATAGTGTCCTGCACCCAGGCAGAATGAGGCTCATATCGCTAGAAATAGAACTGACATGGACCAGCTGATATTGTTGCAGAAACTGAGAAGATGATCATTTTTGAATACAAAAATATTATGGGTGAATGATTAGTACGTGTAGATAAATTTCAGATTTTGTGAACAGATTACTTTTACAGTGAAATTGTTCTTAAATTATAACTTTCTGAGAATTTTTTTTCCATTGCATTGGCGTGATCCCTTGCCACTTCAACTATACCTCTGGTCAGAATAACACTAGATACTTGTTTTCCTTATCTAATGCTCGTGCACTCATTAAGTTTTCATGCCATCATATGCCAATAACTTGCTGTGCCAAACATTCTGACCAACTGCAGGAAGGATTTCCATATGTGGTAACTCCTACAACTGTGGTCAGCAGTCAGTACCTTAATTCCGAATACTAATACAACCCTAACCCTAACCGGGCCCAACCCTACCCTTAAACTTAAATTAAATCTAACATTAATGCCCATCGAGACAGAAGCATCAGTCAAAGCGAGCGTAACTCCTTATCGCCAGTTACCACATATGGAAATCCTCCCCAACTGCAGGACATAAGTCAATTCCGATAGGCTAGCTTTCCTATTACTAAATGATTTCTAAACAAAGCTGAATATTCATTGTGAGGCAATCTCTAACGACAGCACCGATGATACAGTTCATTTAGTCGTAGATAAGTCGTGGAATCGGTGCTGTCGTTAGAGAAGGCCCATTGTGATTGCAAGAGCAAAATATTTCAAAAACTGATCATAACTATCCAACTTTTCATTCACGATTGTAATTAATCGGTATCGTTACCCCACAGATCGACGGCGCCTCCCAGATGATGTAATCTGCCCAAGACGCCAAGTGACAACCACATTCCTCATGTTTGAAAGTACACCAGTACCTGCCATTGCCTCGATTCACATTGAACAGTGGCAAAGTTGTCATTGCCACAGAAAGACGAAGACAAGCAGAAGGAATCCAGCCTACTGGGTATATAATCACTAGCGCACAGACTTTACAGGTCTACCCAGGTCATCATGTAACGATCCTTTTTGAAGATAAGTAACACTTTGTTTAAATACAGGTTACAAGTTTCCACCGTCCTACGATACTATTTATGAAGGAGTTGGATTAGCCATCTAATCACGTTCCTGAGGTTCAATGTTTAAATCAAGAGCCTTGGCATCTTCCCTGAGTGGAAGGCTGAAATCGTCCACACCCAAAGCCCCTCCCCGTTCCATCACCGACCCCCTCCCCCGGAAATTAAAATCTATATTGAAATGCACATTTATTTAGAGCTCGTGTCACTAATTTCTTGTCGGTGATTATGGTCTTTAAATTGAAGTCTAACCATTCCACAATGATCTGGATGTCTAATACGCGTCAGTAAAAGATAGAGTAAAATTCTGAAATTATCTCCCCCTACTCTTCTCATAATGCAGTATGCTTTAAATGCCTCTAAATTAAATATGGTAGGTAGATGCAAATGATCTTAACCTCGTATTGCTACTACCTTTGGATCTGGTTCAATGTTCAAAATTCTTAGTTAGATCTTGTCAGTTTCTGGGATCGAGGCTTCAGATTGTAAATCATAGACTATCGAAAATCTAAACACAACTGAAGCAAAAACGGGTAGACATAGACTACAGCAGCATGGCCGAAGGGTTGCGGCGTTGGATCAAAATTTAAGGGCTAGTGGGTTCTATTCCTGACCACGGTCGTGTTGTAGGTGCTTTGGGAAAGCATTTCATTCATTTTCCACAATCCACCCGTCTGTAAACTGGGTTCCTAAAACTATAGGCAGTTAAAGATATTGTCAGAATGCTAGTGATCAGGGGCTGCAAAAGGCAGCGGCACTGTGCACTCCCCAGGGAGTTGAGAAAATTCTAGAGTAATCTGGCCTGCTGGGGTAATAATAAAGTGAAGTCGCGTGAGCGGGCATCAGCCTGGATACGAGACTTATAAACCGCGCTATTCTTATTAGGCATAGACTACTGAAAAAAATAATAGTGTCTACAGAGCTCAGTTGGAAGTGCTCGCTATAAAAACTTATATCCTCAGTTTCCATTTGAGACTTTATTTTGCTTATAGCCATGTTTACACCATAGGCACAGGATTTGTCCACAGATATCACTTTGGGTAGTCAGAGATCAAACAGTTCTACGCTATATTTCTTTTGTTTCGAAAACACAAAAAAAAAAAAAAAATCACGGATCCATGTGCAATATTGTGCATACTTTACAAAAAATGTTTTAGTGATTGTCTCCCTTACTTTCCATTATTCCCTCCTTAAGATAAAAAAAAAAACAACAAAAACGCCTTTTAAATCAGATACTGAAGTATAGAAATGCAGCATCACAAAAACAAGTTCATATTCAAGAAATCTGATGCAGACTTCATTGCCACCATAATCTTTCCTTTTTATCATACCACACTCATAGTCGTTAGAATACAGTAATTAAACTCAGCTTTGTACACCCAAGTCTCTAGAAGAACTCTGCATCTGATTTCTCCACTGCACTACTAACTCGCATGAATTTCATTGATCTGTCGCACAAAATGAGCTCATGCATGCTGTTTACACATGACAAGTGATTCTCCTTTTTATTTTTTTTCCTTAAATTATGTGTTAAAAACTGTCAAAATCGTTTTGTATTTGTTTGTCAAGCACAAATTATAATCTAAACCAGACCCCTACCTGACGGAAGGTATTCCATTTGACGCAGACTTTGAGNTTTCGAATGCGCTTTGTCCCTATGTTCCACATCTTTAAGCAGCCATGCTCCTTATGTGCTGACACTTAAATGCATTTTTTTATGCAGTATGCAAGTGTTTATATTATAAGATGGAAACGGAGCACTTAGTAACAGAAGTAAGGAGTGAGCGTACAAAGACAGATGCTCACACAAAGTAGAATAGAGGGGAAAGTGCTCAAAGAGGCAATGCGCTCAGTGTTTATCTGGCTTGGTTATATAATAATGGTAATGCGGTTTATCTGTCTTTTATCCAGGCTTATGCCTGCTCACGCGACTTCACACTATTACTACCCCAACAGGCCTGATCACTGTAGACCTCTCTCAACTCCTTGGGGAACACACAGTGCCGCTGCCATTAAAGGCGCTATCACTAGCATTCTGACAATATCTTTCACTGCCTGTGGTCAGGTATCCATTTCACAGACGGACGGACCGAAAAAAATTAATAAAATGCTTTCCCAAGGTATTTACAACATGATCATGGTCGGGAATCGAATCCACGACCTTTAGATGTTGAGTCCAACGCTGTTGCCATTTGGCCAATCTTCATGTGAAATTGATAGGGTCTAACGTATGCGCTAGGTACTCTCTCTATACATAGACTAATCATATCGACAGGGATTCCAATGAGATGTTTTAGGCAGTTCGAACAAATAAACAACGCTGTGACTAGCCTGTGGCCTCCTGACGTCACACCTAAGGGCAGGCACTATCATACTGAGCTAGATTACGCTTCTATCTAGGACATTTAAGCGGACTTGATCTTTAATTAAAACCATGTCTCAAGTCCCCAGTCTCAGCTCTATGAATTGTCAAGATCAAAGTTAGGACTCAAGAACATCGAGCCAGACCCAAGGGCAGTAACAGTACTTGATATTATAGTTTGCATTTACCACATTCAAATATATTCAAAGCCTATTATATTGTGCGGAGAGTAAGGAAACAGGAATTTTGAATAACTGAAAAGGTGTAAATATAGACGAATAATTTTTCTCCCATAAATGCTCAATTGTTCATTAGATAATCTAGGGCTCTAAGAAAACCTGAATTGAATATTGTTGGAAAATTTAATGTGCTGGCCGCATAATTTCGTTGTTTCAATTAATTTATAGTAGTGCTGTATACGCTATCATCCATTTCTACATATTTGGGCAAAGATAGGTAAATGGGCGATAACGCTTATACGAATAAGCACGAACAGTGCAGTACATATTACCACAATCGATGCAAAAGTAATTTTGCCCACTTTTAGCTGTATGTTAAGTCTACATTTGAAAGTTCGTTTTATCAACTTTCAAGAACTTAAGTTAACTAGCGTACTAGACATAGACGTGTAGCACAGAACCCTAACCCCATTCTCACAACTTCCCTTAAAGAGTTCCAATGGCCTACNTCTCCTCCATCTTCCCTGCCCCTCCACCTCCAAATTATTGCCCAGCTGTTTTTATTCTTCAAGTCTGAGAGTTCCTTAACCAGTATCTCTTAGATCAACAGCCACACCCAGTGCTTGTCACCTCTGAAGATAAGCCTCGAGCCAAAGACAGAAATCTCGACCTGATCGTCTTCAGCTGCAGGTAGGAGATTGTGACGTTAAATATTCTGCACAGCACAGTAATCCTGTAACGGACTTCAATTATTTTTTTAACTGGGCATGCAGGTTTTTTGTTAGAGATCCGAACAGTTCTAAAAGCTGGGCAGACCTAAGTTATGTTGAGTTCTCGTGGAGTTAGGCTACTCGATTTTAAATGTGATCAGTCGCTTTACGAAAACATGCTGAAACACGCAGGAATCCTAGAAAACAAACAACTAGTTCCTGTGCTTCACTATTTGAAACGTCAAAAGTGACATGAGTAAATGCCTGGGCAATCAATTATATTTGAATTTAAATAGTAATTTTAAAAGACTGAACAGTTAAAAAAAACGGTAAATCACAAATGCAAAGGCAAAAACGGGCCATTTCTTGATTATTGGCACATTTTCAAAGTTAATAACTGGGAAATTACGCTTTGACATCTCAAGCTTGCCTAAAACAAGAACACGAATACATCAATCAAGCTGAGTATTTGCCTTTATTCCCCCCTTTTTATTTTTTGGTCCTCTAGAACATGGAGCGTGTCTTCTTCCTCCTAGAACTTGGAGTGTGTCCTACATATTGTGGTACCGGAAGTCGAAACCAGCTGCCAGCTAAAGCAAAGTTTGTAAATGGTGAGCCTGCTTCCAGCCTATGCACAATTCTAGATGAGCAGTAAGGGTTTCATTTCATCCTTATCATGGTGTGACCTATTTATTTCATTGTGGAGCACCATGGTCAAACAGTTCAAACAGTTAAGGCTTTGGACGGGAGATCTAAAGGTCGTGGGTCCGATTTTTGACCACGGTCATGTTGTAAGTGCCTTGGGGAAAGCTTTTCATGCACATTTTCCTCAGTCCACCCGTCTGTAAAATTTGTTCCTGGCTATAGGCAGTGACAGAATTTGTTAGAATGCTAGTGATCAGCGCTTGTAAATGGCAGCGGCACTGTGTGTTCAGAAAGTCCTAGCATGATCAGGCCTGCTGGGGTATTAATAGTGTGAAGTCGCGTGAGCGGGCATAAGCCTGGGTATGAGACTTACTAACCGCATTATTACTATTATTATTACTGTTATTAGTATTAGATGTATGGTCTGGATAATAACGGGTCTTTCCAGAGCTTTTACTAGCATGAGAAGCTTAATGTTTATTTAGGAACAAGTAATTGAGCTCCCACATGAAGGTCGCTTCCACTTCAGAACTTATCATACTCTGCAAAATCATGCCAGATTCTAGACCTAATTTGTGCACCACAAACGAAATATTAAGTCAAGTCTTGTTGATAAATCTGTTGTATTGTGAAAATATGCTAGGACATGAGCAACCATAAAATAAAAGTATGAAAAGAAATTGTAACGCCTTTAAATCGGTAAATACATGGATTAGACTGAAAGCTTGGGCGGGCATGTTCATTCTTTAAAAAAAAAATTTGAAAAACGTAAGATATTAGCTGTTTCTTAATTATAATAGCCAGTTAACTTGCTAATACTGGGAGATGACACTTTGTCATGTCAGTCATACCAAGAGACTGAACAAATCAACATCCAAACTGTGTGGTATTTCTTCTATCAGAGCATGAAGTGTGTATTATATTATTTCTTCTGCAGCCAGTGATGGCGACCTGTCCTGGAACCGAAGCGGAGACCAGCTTACCGAGCTGAAATCTATCGAAGGTAAGCCTATTCCAGTCTATGTAACTTTTTCTGATAACGAGTAAGCTTAGATCTATTTAAACAAAGTTTCATTTATTATTACCACCTATTCTTACAAACATTTTAAATTAGTGACCACACTAGTTTTCTTTGCACCTAGTATTTCGAGACCCTTCTGTTTGAAGGAAATGTGGTAGAAAGGCAAATTATTAATTTCGTCTTCAGTTCATACAGTCAAATGTCTTTGTAAACCTCATTTGATCAGTTTGATGTTGCATATAATTGGGAAGATAAGGAGTCCCATTTCTTATAATCTGCCATTACGAGAAATTTCCAAAGTAATCTCTTCATCTGACTGAGCCATCTTCGCTTAATGGCTAATCTCCGGGAGCATAAAAAAAAAAACCACAAAAAAACGGCGATTACCTCATGACATTATGTAGAAATGTAGCACATTGTTATACATAAAAGTTTGAATTATTCGGATTGAGATTTGAAGTTAAGTCGATTGTAAATGCTCATAATTTCTAATCCGATCTCTACACTGAATCTAATCTCTTGTATATTTTTTTGTCTTCTTGTAGAATATTCACCTGCATGAGACGAAAAGCCAACCCGGAATTTTCTTGACTCGTCGGACCTGTCACACCGCCTGAATACACCTGCAAAAGTCAGCCAAGATTGCCATCGAAGACCAAATGAACAGAACGAATCCAGCTTGTAGAAGTGAACTGCCAACACACAGATTATGCTCCAGCTGTCATCAAGCTCTCGGAAAAGAGATTGTCCACTTTTGTACAATTGGAACTTTATTGCATAGGCTATAAAATGAAGTGCATGATTGTGTAACATTTCAGGAGTATCGTATCTCCCAGTGGTTGCAATTTAAACTTGATGTGCAAAGTTTCCAGTTGGACTCTACTGTAACGATAATGGTGCGAACATTTAGACATAATCGGCAAATTTTCTGAGAAATTCTTCTCTAAGGAACGGGAAACTGTATTCTTATCGATGGGTGTTTAGAAATTTGCATAAGGGAGGGGAGGGGGGCTACAAGGGTTTGTTTTACATTTTGTATCGTTTTGCCATTGCTGCGATCAAGGTGGTTGTAAATTTTTATGTTGGCTTTTTTTATGGGGTCTTGGCTTCTACACAAATTCTCTCGTATGACCTGTCGGCAATCTCAACAAGCCGAATAGTTAACAGAATTCAGAGCACTTGGGTAATATTTTAGCAAAAACACTTTCTAGTCTGCTAGATTTCGCTTTCAAGTTTATCAAATTTTTGTCTTAATGAGGTCGTAAACTGCATATATTATGATTTTGATTATAATTTCGCTTAGTAGGTAATGAGCTACCATTTTTTTCCAGTCCCTATCCCCCCTCAGTGCCCTATTTAGATCTAGATCTTTGGTCTTACTTGATCTACTGCTCTTCATTGGTGTACCGATTTCTTTGTTCGATGCGGCGTTGCTGCCAGGGTTTTCTTATCTTCATGTATCTTCAGTATAGTCGGCAGTATCAATGATATACTTTTTTCTTCATTTACACTTTCAGTTTCACCTCATCTCAATCGATAGATTTTTTGGTCTTCAGAAAAATAAAAGAGCAATCTTGAGTATTCTATGCCACTGACACATTAGGACTTAAAGCAGACATACAGTAAGGTGATCTTAAAAACTATTTCCAATATTCCACACACAAGTCTAACTTGAATCGGAAGACTTCCCAAGGGGTGTGCCCAAAGATTTTGCTCTGAGTTTGTCGAACTGGTGCAAATGCCAAGAAAAGTTAGCAGATGCTTCTTATGCTTCAGTTGGTATCATTCTAAGCTCATCATACAACGATTAAATTCTAGGTAACTTCATGGCGATGTTTGTGCTAAGATACCTTGAAATATACTAATTCCTTCCTTTTCTAAAGTCTCAAGCTGTGACAGCTTTGCCCTCATAACTATAGCCCTGTCACGTTTCCTCTGCAAACTTCCCCTGGATCACCATGCAGTTTTGTTTGCCTCTTTACCTCGAGCTTTCCAGCTGTCACATTGGTTTTGTCGGTTTTCCTATCATTTGATGAGTTAAGTACATTTTTCACTGCTTTTCTGTAATGTGTTCTTTATTGCTGGAGACCAGGCATACGTGTTCATTTCCTTGCGCGGAGATAGTTTCCAGAAAGTAAAAGTTTGCTCTCTTTAAGTTCATGGTCGAGTTTTATAGGCAGTTTAGAACAGATTTATATATTATGACAATGGGGTTTTTGAGTCATCTTACCCAATTACAGCTAATTCTTGAGACTTCACATTACCACCCCCAGCAAGCCAGGTCACTCAGTAACGGTATCCGCTCTGTGGAGTAATACAGTGCTGTTGCCTTTTTACACGCGCTAATCACTAGCACTTGGATTAACTTTTCACGGCCTTTAGCCACATATCCATTTTCAGACGGTTGGACTGAGGGAATGGTGACTTGAGAACGGGCAAAATAAATATAAGAATAGGCTCTTGCGCAATGTTGTTAATGAGTAGCAATAACCTATTATTCAGAACCTATTCTTTTTTGTTCGCGAAAATTTAAGACATGGTTGTAAGTTGGAAGGATTAACTTTCACCAGAAAAAAACCTCAAATAGATGTTAAAACTCCAGAAACGTGTATGACTTTGTGGATCTTCAGTGATTTCCTGTCTTTTTCAAACCTGACTGCTTTGATAGACTCTCTTGTATTGCTCATCCTGCTGATCCAGTAAAGTTTTCAATGTTTTTCCATGAGAAAACCTAAATGAATAATAAGCATGAACCAGAGCATCACAAAAGCATCTCATATTCAAGAGATTGGGTGCAGAGGATCTACTTGAGATCTAGCGCTGAAGGACTTTGTAGCAACCAGCAATCAGATGCGGCGGAATTTCTTAACACCAAGCGAGAAGGACGCATCCGAAAAGCTGAATTTACTGGAATCAATATTTTTTTTTTGCAATTAAAGCTTATAGAACTCTGCATCCAGTTTCTTCACTGCATGTTTAACCATTCATTTTCTTGTTCTTTCCTTCAGCACAATATGAGCTTATGCATGTATAGATTATTATGAGTGGTCTTACCAAATTCGGAAACTCTTGTTCAGATAGGCCTATTTAGATATTTCCAGAGTGCAGAATATTTGTGTCAACTAGACCTTCCAAATGTTGACAAGAAGTGCTTATTGGAAAGCTATTAAATGTTATAGAATTGCGAAAATTTTGGTTCTGACATCATTTACTGCACATTTCTCCTTCAAGAACTACTCTAGTTGCAAATCCGAATGTTAAAGAATCACTCATGGTATTTCTCGCACTTTTAACACTTGCATGTACCTGCATGAACTTGCATGTCGACCGACCATTATGCATTTGTGATGCTCCGTACCAATACTTCAGTTTTTGTCTGCAGTTGTGAAAGCTGGATTTAAGATTCTAGACTGGAAATCAGCAAATATCCATGTAAGAAATCCCTTGTTTCATATTCTATCTTTGTTGGTACATTTCTAGATCGTTGATAAACTGACATAATCGAAAGCGCGACATGATTGTGAAGGACATCATTTACAAAAATGTCAGCTTTAAAGAACAGAATGAATCCCTATTCAGATCAGATCAACAGTGCCAAAGAAAAAAAAAGTGCTCCATTGGTGACGTCAAAGGATGAATCCCCGCTGTAATTATGCTGTACTTTAGGATAAGGCATATCCATTTTTCCTAGTCTGCCCTTATGTAAAATGGTTATTTGGCTATAGGCAGCGAGAGATGTTTATGTGTTCAATATCCATAACAAGACAGCGGCATTATATGCTCTAAGGAATTTGAAGTTGTTGAATGATCTGGCCTTCTCGGGTAATGTAATTTAACGTGAAATTGTGTGAGCTAGCATTTGTCTGGCTGGAAGAATTATAAACTTCATTATAATAATATTTGATATTCGACTCGCTTCTGTGCCTGGGTGGTCCACTTGCAACCAAATAAATTGGGGTCTTTGGGTCAGATTTAGTAAAAGAAAAAAATCTGGATGAAATACTCACCTCCATGTCAGTCTAGTTATTATAGTCCATTTTATTTTATGGTCCATATATCTTCCAAGTCTATTGTTCCTCTTACATCTGTATCGCACTGTTGTTCTTGTCCGTTCTTAATCACCTATGTTAGACTTATTATGCAGCTTTCTCTTGTGTCTTCCTGCTGGTTAGCTGGTTATTTAACAGTATCTAAAAGTCCTATAGAACGGTCGTCCTATTTGGAGACTTTCAAAACGCCCAAAAATGATTTCCCTTCTTGTGGATGAGATAATCTGTTTCTCACTCTTTATATCCAGTTGTTGTGAGATGTTCCAGATGATGACCTTTGGTATTGTCCCCGCCCCATCTCCCCTTCAAAAAAAAAAAAAACAAACTTGGCTCAGCTTTTCTGACTGTTAAGTTCTTTCTTTCCGTTTGCTGTATCACAATTGGTTTTTTCTTTGTCATAAAAGGGATTCTCATCATTCCTCATTCCTCGCAGAGACCTGTCTGTGAAACAAGTAAGATTTGATAACGAGGATAGCGAGGTGTAAAGGTGTAAAAAAATTAAAAGTATCTCCTTTTCAATGTTCCCGTCCTTCTCCCATGCTCCTTTTCATATTTCATCCATTTCATGTGGCTTTATCGCTTAAAACCCCTCAAGCCAGCCTTTTCGAAATGGCTTTATCTAAGAATCCTTGCAGTAATCACATTTTTAATATGCCACATATTTCATAAATTCATCGATCTATATTATCTTGGTGGAAATATTTTGCTACTTTTCCACTTTCCACCCTCCTGGGCTCCATCAGGAAAAACCTTACATTCACGAATGAAAAGCTAAGTTATTTCAAATTTATATCGTGATCCTGTTTCCCTTTGTTTTCACTTTAAACAGTACGCAAAATCTGTTTAAAAAAACTGTATTTTACCGCTCACACAACACGACTAGTTCTTCCCTTACAAAAGGCCAAATTAAACTGCATTACGGTCTCAGAAAAGGGAAATGAGGGATAAAATCTGCTTTAGTTTTTGTTTTATATTAAATCTTTTATTAAGCACGGAAGTCTTGCGAAAATCTAGTTAAATTACACTTCGGCTATTATGATAATTATCCAAATGTCAGAACCGCATTGTAGATAGCCAAAACCCCATACAACTATTTGTTCTCCTCCAACCCGGCCTCAGTAAGTTTCTGTAACTTTCATGAATTGTCATAAAATGTTCCAAGTAGCTTTTTGAATTTGAAGAAAAGTATCTGTTGACTTGGTGCTTAATAACAACTGTAAACAAATTATCAGCAAACTGCAAAGTGACTGTATGAAACTACTCTTGCAATGGTTCGTTCAAAATAGCTGGTTCAGTTATATAACCAAATAACGCAGCTAGCAATACATCTGCAGGATATACTAATGTGTCATAAACATTGTGTAAGGAAGAAAAAATGCCAATTTTCTCTAGCTCTATACCAAATGCTGCTCACAAGTCTACTAGTACTCCTTGTAAATTTATACCAAGGCCAAAAATGGCACTACATAAACGCAGAACGAATAACTCCACCTATCATTGTCGACACTCGCTCTGTACTTCGTATTGTACTGTAGCAGTACTGATCTCTTCTATGGATAAGTTAGATTTTTGTCCTTACCTTCCAGACTTTAGGGGCTCACATCTTAGCCAGAGAGTTAATGTGTTGTGAGTACCAATTTCAAGAGCGTCAGACAGTATACGATATTAAACAATACTATGCTTAGGAATGTTAACATGTTACAAGTAAGTTCTCAGTAGAAATTTTCTGGGGAAACGAAATCAGTTGGGTTTTTATTGCTGTTCTGTTGACACGAGTCATCGTGGTCCATGTTGATTCTTGGGTGTTGTAAACAGATTGCATACACTAGAAGAAATTTGCAAGCAGAAATACATATTTTGTCTGCTTGATTGTTCCTTATTAAATATGCTGACTTGCATATTTTCTGAAACTTAGGTCTTCGCTCAAACACCACGGAAGTACTGTTTCTTAAAAAAAACCCATGGGCCCTTCCCTTATCTACTGCGTGTTTGTGATTATATTTTATGGTCACTTGAAGTAAATGTTCCTGAAAATCACCCAGAGGAAAAAATGTGTAACATGATTTATAGATGATTTTCTTGAACACATTTACTTCATAAGCCAATAAATAATGTCATTAGCATGCGGCGTGACAAAGGGAAGGCATTTTACTTCCTCATCTGTTCTCTTGGCTGGATGTTCCACCCATTATAATAAATGTATCGGTTTGAAGTAAAGTAATGATTGAACAGAGGCTGCGATAACCCAAACCCCGCCCTCTTTAATTAAACCATTGAGATTAATTAAGCTATTGAGAATAAATTGTATCTTTAAACGGTAGAGTCATTTACATTTGTTTTTAATGATCGGTTGTCTAGTAAACATTAAATTATTGTAGTGATATCTAAATATCGGTAATGCCACCTGACTTTATTCGTGCCAGTCATGTGTTGAAGAGCAATTCAGTTTATACCCGTCATGGGATCTATGAATTTCCATCGGTAGACTAAGGAAAAACCGCACTATGAAAATGGTGTGCTCCACCACAGGATATAACGCACTTGCATGCAGTATCACCTTAACCTGCCGATAACTTGTGACAGTTTAAAACTGGTCTACCCTTGTCATGGAAAACCTAAGAGAGATCAGACCTTGCATCTAAACTTTCAAAATAACTATTATTACTTTTAAGTATGGATGGAATTACTATGATTTGTAAATATAAACGCGGGCCTATGTATAATGTGCAATGCTGTAAAAACTTTTATTGTGGCGCTAGTTCTAATATGCACAATCAAAGGGCACCAGTGATAGGCGAGGTCTAGACGATAAAAAAAACCAGATTTGTGCTGTGCCGTAGCTGCTTTACGCGAAGATATCTTCATTATTCCCAGTAACTGTCCACACCAGAAGCGCTCACTGTTCGTTTTTGTTGGCGTTTATAGTGTGGACGGCTAATGCGATTTAAGATGCTACCGTCGTGTTCCGCAGCCACAGTGTAGCTCAGTCGCGTTTGGGCTCAATCTGGCCTAAGTTACTCAGAACTAATTTGTGCCAACTTTAAACTATTCTGTATTAAATGCTTAAAATAATCCCAAGCTTAGTCGTATATTATGTCATATGAACATGGTGAATGCATTATTAATACTAAGAATATGTAGCACTGGTTATACTCTCGGTGTCCTATTAATGTTTCCTTACTATGTCTAGAAAATCCAGCCAACCCAGTAATCGGGGTAAGATCGGGTTGGGCATCTTGAAACCAAAGGCGAAACCAGCGATCTGCACCCGATTATTGTGTTTGCTGGGAGTATGCCAGTTACGGTACATTTTGCCTCAGTGGCAGAGATCAAACCTGGTTCAAATCTGAAACGGTGGCAAGTCGCTGCACCGTGGTGATTAACAATGAATCTGTAAGACTTCTTACGAGATGTTTAATGTTCAGTGTATATTATGAATATGATGTTTAGCATTAAATGCCATTATGAAATGAATTCTCTACAGGGTGAATTTAAGGCAAAACAAAACTCTACATCTAAGCTCAGTGTGCACTAATGAACGCATCTTATGGTCATAAAATGTTTGGTGTCAGTGGAAATCGTTAGACTGCCTGCCTTTAGCATAATATCTACTGTAAGTTTAGATAATAGCCTGATGATTTCCAACTGATATCAAAATCATTGTGATCATATTATGCCTTCGTAAGGGCAGGCTCCACCACAGAGAGTAGGGGAGGGGGGGTCGCTTTGGTTTTTTTTTTTCCTTTTAGTTAGAGGCTCCATAATAACTTAGTATTCTTAGTGGCTTCCGCCGTCTCTCTGGTTTATCCGTCTCTCCAATCAGTAGAATCTCCTGAACTACGCCTGTAATGTTTTTGGGTGCTCAAGATCTTGAGAGTTTTGATGTTGAAATTAAGTGACTCAGAATCACAACTTTACGACTTTGTACATTTTTTTTTCATTTAAAGAGTCATGAGGACGAGTTGTTAGGTGTTACAATTGTTATTGATGCTGTTACACTTCATTTCTTAGTGATCTTCATAATATATAAGCTTCCACCACCCTTTCACACATCGCATTTAGGAGTGATCTGTGTTTAAAATGTAACTGTATAAAGATAGATCTCTCACAGATGCGATGTCTGGAAGGGTGGTGGAGGTTTATATATGTCAATGTTAGAAGGGGCGTTTTCGATTATTATGTTTGAAAAACAGACATAAGATGGGAATCTGATCTTGTCTGTCCACTAAATATAGGCAATTTTTTTTTTTAAAAATGATATAGATTTTATACAGTTTCTATGCCTTGCAAGATTTAGCTTAACATGGTAGCATGTAGATAATTATTCTGTTACTGACATTGAGTAGAAAGTTTATTCCTTGGCCCATTGTTCAAGCTGTTCGCATTGCACGTTCTCATTGCATGTTCTCCTCCGACTTAACGGTTTCAACTTCGTTATAATGTTCATGGAAATTACTCCAAATTCATCCCATCAGTGCCTCAACGGTACCTTTGGTTTTTTCTTGTGTGTGTTTTTTGTCAAATCGAATTTGAGTAATTTCCATGGACATGCACAAGTTTACATCCTTAAATCGAGGTGGACATGCGGAAAGGGGTAGCAATGGGATAGCATGTAAAATTTTAAGTCTCCATATGTGTGCGGTATGTTATTGGTGCTATTATGCTCGTCCAGTTCAGTTGTATCAGCTCCCAGTTTAAATTGTTATAAATGTCGCCTTTTCCTTTGGTTTCCAAAATGTTTCATCACATCTGCATAAAAAATCTTGTAGCTGTTGTGCTCCTTTGCTCACTCTGTTATCAAAATTTTCTTCTTTGTCTATTATTATGACTCGCTGATGCTCCATCTGACATAATGGTCTCAACTTTGTTGGTGTTCATGAAAGTTACTCCAAATTCATTCCACCATTGTGGGATTGAAATCCCTTGGATTTTCTTGAAACCGAATTTGAGTTAATTGTCATGAACATTAACATGTTTATACTACTAGGTCGAGGTGTGTATGCCAAGCGAGTTCAGCGATAGGACTTTTTTTTTTGTTTGTTTAAACCATTTCAAATTCATGGACATGCAAACATGTGTAAATGCTCTGTATCATGCTACTGTAGCTGTGGGCGTTATGACTGGTAGGTGCTCTTGCACTTGTTCAGCTCAGCTTTATCAACTCCTTTCAGTTAAACTCGTATACATGTTAGCATTTCATTTGACTTGAAAATTTTCTCTCACCACAACTGCAATACGTGTTGTGTTCTGTTACCTACACTCCCGAAACTGTTAACGTGTGCTCCTTCGATCTGATAGTCCCTGACTTTGTTGATGGTCGTGAAAATTACTCCAAATTCATTCCATTATTTCCACACTGGAATCTCATCGAAGGTTTCTTTCTCGAATTTGATGTAATTTTCATGCACATTTAACATGTTTGCACCATCAAGTCGAGGCAGACACACGAAAAAGTTCAGCGACATAGATGTACTTTTTATCTCTTACATAGAAGGCTTAGTATGTTCGTTTTATTCAAATACACTGACATGCAAAATTTTTGGCTGATATCGTGTTATTGTGTCTGTGGGTTATTGGTGATTATATTTACTTTTGCTCAGCTTGGTTTTTATCAACTTCTTTCAGTCCATTTGGTGGAATGTTAACATTTGTAATGCTTGCAAAGACTTGTAAAATCATATCAACATTCAAATATATGCAGTTATAAAAGTCAAAACAGGTTGTCTCTTTATTATACCATCCATGAGGAAAATCAGTTTGCAATAGCTACCTCTATCTGATGGTGCCAACTTGGTTGGTGTTCATGAAAATTACCTCAGATTCATGCCATCATTGCTTCAGTGGAATCACATTCTTTTTTTTTCTTAAAACGCATCTGGGTAATTTCCATGAACATTAACACATGTCTAAACCATCAAGTAGAGGTGGGCATGCGAAACATGGTCAGCCAACGATTTCTAGACGAGGCCGTTTTTGTTTTTTTTTTTGGTGTACAAGTCTTTGATGTTCACTCCATTCAAATACCTTGACATTGACACACAAGCTTTCAGTGTCAGTGTATCTTGTTTCTACTGAAGTATCTTTTCATATATTTTGTAGGGATGCAAAAGGAATTTTGCGATAACCATTATTCTAGCATTGTCACATTTAAGTTTCTATGGCAAGTTTATTGTGGAAAGTGACCCAGAAGTGAGGTATGGGTAATTTCTCTATCGTAGTACATTCTGAATCACGACAGATGAGAACTTTGCTTTGCTTGACGTCTTGGGTCATTATTCTTTAAAACAGACTTGCCAGTGACGCTTAAAATGATAACATTGCAGAATTGCTGTCGCAAAATTTCTTTCATGTTCTCAGAGGCATGACTTGGAACTTGTCCTTATTTTCATGTATGCTAAAGGTCCAACATTTCAATACACCCTTTTTTTTTGTTGTGCAAATTACTTTAAATTTCACTCTGCCTCGTACATTGGCTATAGGCTGAATATCATAAGAGCACAGTGTTTATTTTTCGGCCAGGTTCAGGACAAGAGCGACGCAAGCTGTACTGTTAGTAGCTGTGTGATATCAGGGTACTCTATTTGTTCCCGTTAAACGTCCACACCCGAAGCATGAGTCAGTCTTTTCACTAGGGTTTCTGGTTTGAACGATTAATGGGAAAGAAGAGGCTACTGTTGTATTGTAAAGCTATGTGGAACTTCGCTCACTTGTGGTATTGGACCCGGTCTATGAATCAACGGTTAGGGTGAAACAATATTATTCAGAGTATTTCAGCTACTGCAGATGACACACTTTCTTTCGCTGGCGAAAGACAGCTTGTACTTTTCTTCTCTGGTTACCTCCTATTTGGTTTGTACAGCCTAAAATCCAAGGAGGTCGGCGCTAAACTAAAAAGTTCCCTAAGTGTTCACCCGTTCAGGTCTTGTCTTGGGAAAGGAGGTTCTGTGGATGCATTCCTCAATCAACTTCAAAGAGTGCTATTATTAGGGCTGTGTTTACCAGGACCCATTTCCATGAAGAGAACCTTAATGGTCAACGCTCAAAGAACTCCTTTAATGCTCTGTCTTGCACTGCTGTTCACTGATTGTTTTAAAACGAAGGTAATGTATCAGAAATCTAATAATTTGTATGTTATGTATAACCATTTAAGTGTTTCGTTCCTCCATTTTGCCTTGAGCGTGGATAAATTTATATTGACGATCATGAAATAACCCTAAACTTCCTTCATGGGTAGTTCAGTTTATACCCGTAAAGTTTATACCCCTATCTGCCGCATAAGTGAATTTGATCATTTTCATGGAGGCCCATGTTTGTATGTGAGGGGCAGAGTTGATGGTCAGTTGCTTTAAATTCATAACTATGTGAAATTGCAACATTATAATCTTGCATGTTGAGTTCGTATGTGCATTTCTTTTATGATGTCTGAACCTAGAACATTTTCCTAATTTCTATGGGCTTATGCTATCCAGTTTTATGTAATGGGTTCATACTTGTGCACTATAATTGTATAAAGATGTATAAAATGTTGGACAATATATCCATTACCATTACTATTACTGTGCAGTTCATTGTTTTGGTGTCAATGGTCGGATGAATGTTGTTGTTGTTGTTGTTGTTGCTGCTGCTGCTGCTGCTGCTGCTGCATTGAGTGACAGTCGTAGTTATGTAACAGCAGCAACGATAGCAAAAGCAGTAGTGGGGGGTGGGCTGGTGGTGGATGTTGATGATGCAGTGTTGGTAGCGGAATGATCAGCCAAGTGCTAATAAAGCTTAGTCTTTCTGTAGGCTTAAACAAACAAGTAGTTAACTCAAAGGGAAACATTCCAATGCAGTGATGTTAGGTGAGCAGAATCCTTAAGTTTTTAGTTAACCTATAGTGATAACCAGGGAAACTCCCAAAACAGTAGTGTTAGTTAATGCAGTATTTGATTAATACATGGATTATGCATGCGGTTACGGATCTTAGTATACAGCATAAAGTGACCAGTTAGCTTTTCCTTGTGCTACCAGAGTTATAGTTGCCCACAGCTTATCTACAGACATTAATTTACTCATCAAGAAAGCTGCTCACATCAACTGGCATCTGTGGTGAGCAGAAGAAAAGATCTAATCAGTCCCAGGAATCTTATCATTATCTGTGCAATCATCACCTTCAACGTCATTATCATCACCATTGTTTTTTATCGTGTGAAAGAAAATCTTATGAATGAAAGCTTCTGTTCTATATCTCGCTTGCAAAGCCCTCCCTCACCCCCTTCCCATCACCAAAAAGTATTACACCAACACAACCATCCCCAAAAGCAGCAGCAGCAGCAGATGAAGAAGAAGAGGAAGAAAGAAACAGAATGAAAGAAAGAATAAAAGAACAAATGAGAGAAAGACTGAGGAAAAGAACAGGAAGAAAAGGAGGAAGAAGGATGAAGAAGAAAAAATCATCCTCTTTCTAGCACTATGCCTTTGCTGACATCTGTAAATTGTATTAACATGAAAAAACAGACAGTTAAATAACCAAGATTAAGATGTGTGGATTTAATAAATTGATCTCAATGACGACAACAAAACAATAATGCTTGCATACTGAAGTGGTGAAAGATGTGTAGTACCTCTTGTAATACTAATACAATCTTTATCACAGCAACAAACGTTAACAAACATGCAGCAAAATCTTCATTCATTCTACTTGAATGTGCTAGGGGTGTAAAAGTAAACTAATGTATGATTTTGTTCCTTTTATAAAGTTTTGTTTTCTCTGCTAACTTAAAGCAACACTGAATGTTCACAATTTTTCTGTTCAACCAGGGATCAAGACTCCACAACATTAAAAGGGTATGTAACTGTAAATGGCCAGATGAACTAATTAAACACATTGTTATTTCCCTTGACAAGGGACGTTAGTAGGGAAATGCAGACTTGCAGAGAATTCATTGCGCGTAGCTCAAATGTCCACATACAGTACTTAACTAGCAAGTAATACAGCTTTTCAAATACCCTATAATGTTCTACAGGTAAGTTGACAAATTATATTCTTTTTTTTCTTTCTCTTCCTTTCTTTCTTTTTTTTCTCTCTCTCTCTCTCTTTCTCTCTTTCTTTCTTTCTTTTCTTCCTTTCTTTTCTTTCTCTCTTTCTCTCTCTGTCTCTCTCTCTCTTTCTTTCTTTTCACTCTCTCTTTTTCTTACTTTCTTTCTATCTTTCTTTCTTTCTGAATGCAATTATACAATATCTCAACCCTCATCTTATTCTCTTCCTTTTTCACTGCTTGCTTTCTTTTTGTGCATTCCATTGAGGGTCTCATCACCCATCTCTCTTACTTCCTTTCTTGTTCTATCACGCCATCTTCTCTTAATCTCTCACTCTGTCTCTCACCCATTTACAGAATCTTAAGTTCTGTCTCTCTCCCACACATACCAGGATCAATATTTCTCACCAATTCTTAAGAATTCTTAAAACAACATTATTTGGGACGTTCACTTAAGAGGTGATCAAAACAAAACCAACTAATAAACTGGTCCCTTCATGCATATTGTAATAAACAAAATTATCACAGTATTTCATTGTAGTGTACATGTAGTGAGTTGGACAACAAAATGTTAATGTTACACTCTAGGATGAAACATAGATGAGCATAGATCAATATGATGAAACTGCATGCAAGCATTGACCAAGAGATGCATATGACTAATTCTTCAAAAGTTTTTGTTTTTTCTCTTCTGTTTGTAAAGTCAAAAACTTGCAGTACAATCACCGCTGATTAATCCCAGTCCTCTATGCTGCATTTCTGGCTTTATTTTCAGAAAATAAAATAAAATAATTTCCTCTTTAAAAAATAAACTGTACCATTTGGTGTCACCCTCCGCTTCACTATCTTTTACTTTACACAACGTGTGGAGCTGCAGTTAATCAAACTGACAATATATTTTGAAACTCACATTTCAAAACTGAAGTGGACAGTTCAACTCACCCAGAAATGCAGCAGAGATGACAGTCAAGATTTCTCCAAAAGTAGTCAAAGTTTGGTCAAATAAGTATCCCAACTTTAGAATAAGGCAAGGGTTATGCAATTCTTGGGCCTTGCTCACATATTAAGGCATCAATTTGTTTAAAAAAAAACAAAACACTAAGAACCACTTCAACATGAAAGCGAGCAAAAGAAAATGTGCATTCTGTAAATTATTTTGCTCGGTCATATCTGGGCAATATGTAAAATAATAGTACTCTTTGGCATCCTAACTTGGCCATGTTTGATACTAGCTAGGGCTATCTCTAGGTCCTCAAACCCCACGGTCATGTCTTTACCACAACAGAATTAAGGAATAAGATGAGATTCCCCTTTGATACTAAACAACTAAACACTGCCATACCTTGCACTGTGTACAAACACAATGAACTCTACTTCTTTGCGTTTCCCATGACTGCACTTTTAGCTCAGTCCCAATACTATTTAGAGACCAGAATATTTTCAGTGCATAACTCAGAAACAGACAGCTCCACCTCTATAGCATCCACTAAATGGCAACATTTTCCATGTTTCTGTGCAGCTGCAGTTATGAGGAGCTGACTGTGTCAGTTAGCCACTGAGTTAAATTTACACACTAACTAGTATTGCACAGTAAATATGTCTCAATCTCTTCCTGCCTTCCCACCTGGTCATATAAATGCCATAAGACAACATCTCATCTAAACTCTCTTGTGTCTGTCTTCTGCAAACTTAATATTTTGCTCTAAGCAGTGATCATCTCGTTAATGCTATTGCTAGTGATCAGTGGCTTGGAATGATAGCAAGGCTGTATAATCTCAAATGACTTTCTGAGCACACTAACCCTCGAGGAGTAATGACACTATAAAGTATCAATATGAGCACTGCTTAAATACATGGTTATAAACCATGTTCCTATTGTGTCACAGCGAAAGATAAGCTTAGCTAGGATGTCTCAACAGATTTACACCAAAAGATTTGGGATATGCACACATTAATATGTAGCTTTTTCCAGACAAAACTGCTGTAACTAACAATAATCTGCACAAACACTGGCATTTTGCCTGAACTGTATACATAACCTGCATTGAAGGAAGACAGCTCTGTGTTTAATATCAATTTCATGATATCATGAAAGTAAATGTTCCAACAGGACATAGCCAACTGTGGTATGAAAATCACCAGTTCAGTCTTGTACTTTTTTTAAGTTTAAGCTTGTTAAAAAGAATAAGAGTAAATGTATGTATGATGTCATTGATCTACAATCATGTTATTTTGTAGTGCTACAATTTTGTGATCCTAAGACAGCGGGCCACATTTGGAGACTTCCAGATGAATGGTTGGTGCCCAAATTCTTTATGACTACTCTGATAAAATTAGGCTACATCCTTAAATAAGCTGGCATTTTTCATTTCAGAAGACCTTATCCAAACCAAAAGGCAACTTTTACATTTAGCTCCACACTTTTATGCAATAGTCTCATGCTTTATAATTGCTGCTGGGTCATAAGCCACATTTGAAATGCTTATCTCTGAAGTTTGTAAGGCACAGATGTCATGACTAAGGAGAAAGAAATGTAAAATACATTAATTGTTTGTTCTGCCATTGGTCAAGCATTGCATCGGTATACATAATGTCAAAATTACGGTCAAGCTGAGGTAAAAATTACGACAGCATTAATTCTTTTTCATAGAAAGAGTATGTGAGTATGCAAGAAAAAGAACAATCAGGTAAGGCAACCTAACAAGTCATAACTCTTCAAGGCTCAACTGACTGTTTTAAGGATACTGATATATACTGGACTGAATTAAGCTAACTGATACATTCTGATGTTTCAACACTAACTGGTGACCAGGGACAGATTACAACGCATGGGGCAGATGTGGAAGTTTCAAAAGGCCAAACACCTTTCAAAGACCCCAGGATATGTGGACACTGCCATTTCTTCCATCACAAAGGAGTCCTGTGGCATATCCTGACCCAAAGCCCTACATTTTGTCAATCTGTCCCTAATGGTGACTCCTCTGTACAAAAGTATTTACAGTACACCAGTAATGTCATCTTTTGGGTCAGTTACACAAAGGCAATAGCAAAGAAAAATTAAAAACATAGAAAAAAACTATTTTTGTACAAAATTTTTTGGAATTCTGGAATTTTTATAGTATTCTGCACTTCTTATGAGGTTTTGTCTTCTTTGTCTTCAAAGCATGCCGTGTAGCAATTTCAAACACCTCCCGGATGCCTTCTTTGGTTCTGGCTGAGCATTCCACATAGGCAGCTGCTCCGACTCTGGGAAAATGGAAAAAAAAAAACAAAACTTAGTTTGAGGAGTGCAGGAGAACAGGGACAGAATATGAGTTAAATGTGAATTGAAATATTTGAAAGCAAGTCTGAAAGAATGAAACAAATAAAGTGATAAAAATGGGGGTGGGGGGGAAACAAGAGGGAGAAGGAAAAAAGAATTCATTTTGAAGAGTGTGGTAGGGTAACAAGGGTGAGAGATAAATGAAAAATAAGAGAAAATTTAGAAAAATTAAAAAATGCAGAGTCTAAAGAAGTGTGTGTGTGTGTGTGTGTGTATGAGTGAGTGAGAGAGAGAGAGAGAGAGAGAGAGAGAGAGAGAGAGAGAAGCTGGCAGGCAGGCAGGCAGGCAGGCAGGTAGACAGGCAGACAGACAGAGGGGTGAGGACAAAAGGATGGAAAGAACCTTTGCCTACTGACCTACTGGACAACTGTAAATAATAATAAATCATAATCAATAACTTAAAACCTGTAACCCCCTTGAGCACTGTCATTGATAAACACTGACGTACATGACTTCAAACCAACAAAACCATGTGCATGTGAACATGAGGCTGTACTATCAATTTCATTATGACATCAACTTCTTCCATCAATGTCACACCTAAACCAACACCACAACCACCACCACCACAAATGCCTCTATCACCATTAGCATCATCATAATGATCTCACAGCCACTGACACCACCATCATCACCTCTGAGTTCTTCAGTTTCAGCCACTCTTGCCCAGAAGCAGTACTGTCACCACCCATATCACACTATCCATCATAAGAACCACAACTGCACACATCACCACCACTAACTACAAACTTCCTGCTAGACCAGACCAATCATCAAAATCACTATCATCATTATAACTATCACCAGCACCATCACCAACTTTACCACCACATTCCATCATCATCCCCATCACTACCAGTCCCACGACCACCAATGCTCCGCATCTTACCTTTCAGCCATTGCTCTGCCTTCTTCTGTTTTTACTGGGACCTGCTTTGTCTTGGCAAGTTCATCTATAGTTGATGGGTCATTTCTAAGATCTTTCTTGTTACCTACCAATATGATAGGTACATTTGGACAGAAGTGTTTCACCTGCGAGATTAGGAAAGACAGAAACATCTAAGTTTCCATGCATGAAATGATAAACAAAAAAGGGAGAATATTCATGCTCCCCTAGTTATTGGTTTATCTAAAGCCAACTTGTCTTGTCAATCATTGACTGGTTGATCTAAAAATATCCTTACATCCACTTTTGACAACCCATTTGTCCATATATCTGTCCATTCATCTCCTGCCCACCCCTCACCCTACAGTCTGTCAATCAACAATTCACTTATTTAGCAAGCCTGCATGCATCTCTTTTTATCCCTGGACTGCCTGAACTCTTTTTAAACATCCTCTCATGTCTTCATATTCTCATCACCAGTCTCCCCCTCCCAACCTCTGTAGGCTATCTGCCCATCCATTCTTACAATCCAAATGTCACACTGGATATTAATCCAACACTGAAACAAAGCAAACTTCAATCAAGTAGCTCCAAAACAACAACTGTATGAATGGACTAATATAAATCAAGTACCAGATAAATTAAACAAAACAAAACAAAACGAAAAATCACAGCAACTATTGAATCAAGTGTCATTAACTCCAGAGTAGAGTACTTCAAACCAGAGTGAAATAACACTGTGTATATCACAGACATGTCAAGTTAATTACCCTATCAGTCCTAAGGCCCTCTTAATGACATAAATTCGTGGAATAGCTAAGTTGCATTTTTTGTGACACTAATACACTTAGCTAAGGTAAAACTGGAAGCAATATTGTGACTGTGATACACAAAGTATTAATCAAGGCATGAAAGTGGAAGGAGTGGCGGAACAATAAAACTAACCTCAAGCTGTCCTTTTTTTTCTGAGATATTCTCCAAACTGTCTGCGTTATGGATATATGAGTATATCATGGATGTCTGGATAGGACAGGTGGTATTTTTGTGACACTGGTACACTAAGCTAAAGTGAAACTGGATCCAATATTTTGACTGAGGCACACAAAGTATTAATCAAGGCTCAAAGTATAGGGGGTGGCGGAGCAATGGAACTAACCTCATGCTGTCCTTGTATGAGCATAACAGGGGCGTTTGGGTAGGACAAGTGGTATTTTTGCAACACTGGTACACTAAGCTAAAGTAAAACTGAATGCAAGACGGTGACTGTAGTACACAAAGTGGTAATCAAGGCACAAGGTATAGGGAGTGGCGGAACAATGGAACTAACCTCTGGTGTCCACTTTTCTGAGATATTCTCCAAACTGTCTGGGTTATCGATGCTAAAACACATGAGTATAACGTGGGTGTCTGGGTAGGACAAGGGCCGCAACCTGTCGTAGTCTTCCTGGCCAGCTGTGTCCCAAAGAGCCAGTTCTACCTGTGAATGAAGACGTGAGGACGTGAGGCACAGGGTCAGTCTCGGAGCTGTTTCTGGTACCGCCTACATCATCACCTCCGGGTTCCTGTGACACAGCCTACAACAACTGCGACAGATGACAAACACAGACTTGAATAGCTTCCAAAGACACTATACTCTCATCTCCTCCACTTGACTCAGATGTGAATGAGTACTTGGCATTTGAGCCAAGGGGACCAGGGCACTGCTCTGTGGCAACTAGCAATGACTATGTTATTGTTATTGTTATAGATTTGCTTTGTGCTGATGATTTAGTATTATGTATTAAGTGTATGTTATCATGTATGTATTAATCATGAATGAACTGTGAACCATGGTATGGCTCTGTAAACATATTCCCATCCAGGTTAGTAAATTTTGATTTTTATCTCTTATTTTATCTTTTATCTTTATCAATTATGGCCCTTCTGAAACAGGTGTGCTGTTCTGCTCCCAAAATGCAGAATGGGAGAGAAGAAATAGAAAAAGGCCTGGACAAAAGAAGGAGGAAGCAGAAGAAATGATTACCATTACTGAGGATTGGAAGAAGGAAGAACGAATAGTGGGAGGTAGGAAAGCAGATAGAAAGAAGGAAGGATGTAGGACAATGGGAAAAGGGTGAAGATGTAGTAACCTGAGAGGATGGAATGAATCAATGAAAGGTAGAAGAAAAGGAAGGGTGGAGGAAAGAAACAGAAGGGGAGGGAAGTGGAAAAGGAAGGTGAAACCAGCCATGAGGGTATAGAGAAAAGAAGAAAGCCTGAGAGAAGAATAGACGAAAATGAAGAAACTAAGACAAGGCAAAAGCAAAAAGGAAGAAAGTTTAGAAATGGTTGAGAAAAAATTTTAAAAAAGGCTCACTTGTTTGTTGTCCACCACAATGTCTGCCACATAGTTCTCGAAGACAGTGGGTACATACACTTCAGGGAACTGGTCCTTACTGAAGACAATGAGCAGGCAGGTCTTCCCACAGGCACCGTCTCCGACGATCACAAGTTTCTTCCTCAGAGTTGCCATTGTGTCACAAATCTAGATCTGTAGTTTTCCTATAAAGTAAGAAGAAAGCAGAGCAGCTATAAGAAATGGTAGCAATGATATTGAACAAACAATGCTTCTAAAGTAAAACCACGTTTAAAACATGTGTTTTATTGTTTGTTGGCCTTTTACGTCTGTTTTTGATTACAGCAACGACCTGTTTGAAAGTTCAGCATAAGCCGGAACTTGCCGGAAGATTTGCAAATCCAATAAAGTTCTTTGTACACCCCTCTGAAGCTAGAAAAGGGTTCCTGTTTAAAATTCTTTTGATCATGAGTAACTTCACTTCACCATTCCCTAAGCTTAAAGATGCCGGCTCAAACGCACTTCCTAAACCTAGATCTACATCCAGACTATCCTTAATAAAAATGTAACAAGCAGTTCCAGCTCTCTACGCAATGCTATGAAAAGAAGCAGTTATATCCAAATCTCCCTTCATAAAAAAAAAAAATCACCCTACATGGTAGCTTTTAAATTGAATGTCTGAGAATGGGCTCTTTTATGCAGGAATGGGTGCAAGGATAGAACGAAAGGTCACAGGAAAAGGGATTGGCGGATCGGACTGGAGCTATTTATTTGAAGTAGGAAGTTGATTTTCGAGGAAAGGGAGGTCCACCGTTATCACCTGAGCTGACATGTCTACACACTACGCAGTGTCTGCAGATCTGTCATCAAATATTATAAATCATTTCAGAACATAATCGTGGAACATAACCAAACTGCACTTCAGAAAGAGGCCTACGGCATTTTTTTCACAACCGATGCCCATAACCAAAATTAACAGTCCCAAGTATTAGGACATTATCAAATAAGCCGACGTACCACGTCTGCAAGCTGAGAAGATCTTGCAGTGGCATGCCGAAGACAAGGTTGCCCTTGTGCTTGGGCAATACATGGGCCAGAAGTCGTCCGTGACTGACCTCAAAGATGATGAGGGAAAGGAGGAAGAAATATATAGATGAAGAAGAAGAGATGAAGGAGGAGGGAGAGGAGGAGGAGGAGGAGAAGAAGAAGAAGGAAGAAGAAGGAAGAAGAAGAAGAAGAAGAGGAGGAGAAGAAGAAGAAGAAGGAGCTATACAAGACGAAACAATCTGGCCATTTGAACAAGGGTCTACTAAGAAGGTGAACAGCACTGAGGCATGAGTGTGTGATGGTAACGAAATTACAATGTCATACCATGGCATTACATATCTAATTGTTGTTGTTGTTGTTGTTGTTGTTATTATTGCTGTTGTTGTTGTTGTTGTTGTTGTTGTTACTGTTGTTGTTGTTGTTGTTGATGTTGTTGCTGTTGATTTAGATGTTGTTGCTGTTGATTTGTGACCACTGCATAACTTCGCGATATCCCGCTACTGGCATATTTGCACAATACGTCTTTCTGCATTGGGCATTCCCATGCCCTTTGTGATACAGTGAACCATTATACACTGATGTTAAAATCTTCTTCTCGGGCTTTCTTTTCCATTCATTCCCCTCTTCTTACCTAATTGTGTATTCTGAAGTATTATATTAAAAGACTGTATATCCCTCTATTATGGTGTGAATATACGGTCTTTTAATAAAGAAAAAAAAAGCAAAAAACCTCCAGTACTGTTATTTTAAGTGAGTCAATTAGAAAACTCCGGTTTATAACAGTCTGCTTTATACGGTAATATTATTACGGTAAGCAGCACCCTTTCAGTGAGACCTTCAATGATCAGCTGGACGGACCAACCTAGCATGGTCCATTTCAATACGGTCAAAAAAAAGACGGATTTAGTATTTATACATGTACCAACAACAGTCAATCTTTCACTGCATGCTAGCTATTCAGTAGTAAATCTGTGCTTCTTAGAATCAAACCACTATCTTTCCGGATTCATCTCAAATCCGGCCTACTTAACACTGAAACGACTAAATTACGGACGTAGGTACATGACGTGCATTGTACTAGTACTATATCACCTGACATCACCACACCCTTAGTACGTCTGTAGTGCACTGCGACACAAAAGGGGTCAAAAGGTCGAAACCAATACCTGATAATACCAATATTTGTCAGTGGCGTGGACAAGAAGGGAGAAAAACGCGCAAACATAATAAATATGTGTACGAAGTCTATGCTCCCTGAGCTCTCCCCTCCTCCAGGGCACGTCCCGGCCGCCGTCTCCCCTCCCCCTTCCTATGACCAAAAATGAGTGTCAACCCTCGCCCTCAAGCAATAACTGTGTCCCCAGCTAACATGCCTTCGTCTCTCTCAAGTACCTCTCGACCACGCCACTGTTTTCCATGTCGAGACTTACACTATAGTGTGCTACATTTTATCGATCTCTGTGGTACAGTATAATACGTAACTCAGAGAGGCGACAGGTCTGTTTACCTTACAAGGACCATTAATAACAGAACAACTGAACAGTGTTGTAGAATGGGGCTGTGCTTTCCAGGTACTGGCTACAAGGAAAGGATAGGCAAATAATCATAGATCTCACTCCGGCCCCTGGATAATGATACCTTTTCACAGAAGTTATAATATGAGAACTGGAAGTTTAGGCATGGTTAATATGCTGATTAGAAAGGATTTTTGCTGGAAAAGGAAGGTGGTGGGGTGGGGTGAGGTGGGGGATGGGTCTATCGTTGAAATAGTTTTCACGTCAGAAAAAAGATTTAGTTGTTTTGTTGTTGCCACTGTTGCTGCTGTGAAAAGGCACAGCACAGCTTGATATACATTAGTAACGTGCTACATAGAAAGGAATATGAAGGAACTAAGTTAAGGCCATTATGCAACGTGTTATGAAAAGCTAGGCAGACGCAGGAAGGATATAAGCCCCACATGAACGTGACAAGGTTAGCATTCTGAAATGGAGGTCGGAAAAACTGGAGATCAGACTCAAGATCGTTGATACCAGTTTGCTCGCAGCCTCGAAGACCAGGGTCTCCGTGGAGGCGGTAGGAAGTTAACGAACCAACATGGTGCGGGGTCCTGGGGTGTGTG
>JAWQUT010000004.1:6118002-6152062 GCA_033807755.1 Ellobium chinense
ATCAGACAGTCTATTCACAAAGCATGTTCAGCATATACATCTTGAAGAGAAATACATGCAAATGATTTAACGTCATTTATCTTCTCCTGTGCTTGGGAAAGCTGAGGCGTCGAACATAATGGAATGAACTGATGTAATGATCATTAATCCAACATCAGAATTCCAAATGGAAAGTTAAGTGTAGCTCTGAGACAACATAATATAGCAAAGATTTGAAACAGTCTCTGCTATGTAAACATCATCATGCCTTGACAATCAGTTTTCCTGCAGCTGATCCCATGAATATCTCTATGAAGGTCTCTGGCAATTTTGTGAAACCTTCTCTGACAGTCTCCCAGTACTTCAGTTTGCCCTGTAATACGCAATACAGAACAAGTATGGTTAAAACACAGTACAGTATTTGTATGGTTAAACATACAATTTATGATACTTCAGTCAACTGTGGTTAATTGCAACCTAATGGGAAAAGAGAAAAATTTACGCAGACGATGAGATTAAGTGGCATGATTTATGTTTTCCCTTAACTTTACACATCTATTCTTTAAAATATCTTACCATTATTATGCTATTAACTGAACTGGGATTAATAAAATAATGATCTTAAGCTCACCAGCCTTGTTGCCTCTTACTCCTGTACACTAAAGTACAGGAGTGTAAGAGCTAATCTGAAAATTTGGAATATTTCACTGAACTTTTACCTGCGACATGCATTAAAGTGACAGATTCTTTACAAGTTGATGTGACAAAACTTTTTTTTTCCCCCTCACTTTTTCAAACAAAAAATGATTAAGTTAAAACAAACATTGGTTATTGGATTCAAAACAAAGGAAACAACATATTTTTTTCCATTCAGCCATGCTGAAACTACAAAATGAAAATATGGATATATATATAAAATATCTCCATATATCTAAATCTACATGTTTTCACATATTATATTATATTCCAAATCTATGGTAACTTTGTGAATCTGCGCAAAGACCAAGGAGAAGGTCTCTGAAAGAGCAATGCCTTATCAAAACAATGGGGGCTTGAAGCTTAAATCCTTGCACAATCAACTCAACTTTGCTTAATTCCAGTGTTTTCAATTTCACTCTATGCTTAAAGGAAAGAAAGAATTCTCACCTCTTTAAGCCACTGTGCCATCTCCCTACGTGCATGATCAAACTTGTCAGCGAATGAGTACACCATGATCCCACTCACCACCAGTTCTTTCAGCATTATGATGTTCATGATGTCTTTACCTGCTGAGGAGATATATGTTACTTGTTACTTGTTGCTGGAAACATCATCATAGCATTACAGATATGTCCTTAGGTGTTCCGATCATCATGCCCAAAGTCTCCTCAAGGAAAACAAGCTAATTGTGCTAGCTGAAATTTTGTTGAGGACAACTCTATTCCTTCCAATGAGCCTACAGCTCCTACCACTTCTTTTCACTACACCCATCTCCATCTTATGATTCACTGCAGGATTGTTGTTTCAGGTTTTCTCCTTCTCTTCTCTTAGTTTAGATATATGTATGGAAATGGAAACAATTTAATATATTTATATGTCCATAGGCTTCTTTAGACACTTACAATAATGTTGTCACAATGATTAGAAAAGATTCCTACTTTGAAACCTCCAAAGTGATTACATAAATCTCCGCTCTCATCCTTTCTTATTTCTGTAATCGTGTGAGCGCTCATAAACAAAAAAAATAACAAAAAAATCTCATGAAACTGCTCCATAAAATTTAGAAAACAATACAGACATTAATGTCTTTGATCTCGAACAGAACTTCATGTTGCGTATCAAGAAAGTCTTGGATGATTCAAGCAGGAAATGGGTTAAGGATTGGCCAGTATAATTATCCCCTCAGTTACAATAAAACAAAGCTACACCTTGAAGCCTTGCTGCAGTACTCTTGCATATGTGAAAGTCTACAGAACAATAACAACAACAAATGAATTATAGAAATGTTGTGTTGGATATTATTTAATATATCTGTGGAAGTCTGAAATTTAAATATAAATGCTGGAGAGTGAGATGTATTGTTCTGAAATGTTGAAAGGTTGTTTGTAAAGTAAATATCTCTTACATGGGCTTGTTGCAGCACGGCATCAAACTTTATTAGCAAATGTACCTGGATTACTAGTTAGATTTCATTTCATTGATTTGCTTGTCTCAAAACAACAGATACAAATGATATAACCTTGGTGTAGCTGATTGTTGAAGTAACTGATGAGACAGCCTTCTGTGGAAATGACTTTTAAGAGCACCAGAATCACCAACACCATGACAATCACCATCATCATCACTACCAGCAGCAGCAGTACCACCATGAAACAAACTTACCACGTGCTGGAGAGGTGGTGTTGTACTGTGAGATTTGCCCACATGCACAGACCCTCCCATGGTTGCTCATCATTGAGAGCACAGTCTCCGTGTATTCACCACCAACCTGGATATGTAATGCAGAGATATTATCTTAGATAACCCTGAAGACCCGTACAGTCAACTCCATCTTTCAATAATAACTAAACTGTTGCATGAATGTGTTCTTATAAACTGAATGGCACATTTAACCAGAGCTCTTGATCTCCAATTTTGCATAATGATCATTTAAGTCCTGCGAGACCCAATTACAACTTTCACTATTACTTCATGGTGGAAGAGAGTATATGAAGCAAGGAATTAAGAAACTAGGGTTGCAGGTTCCATCTACCAAGTCTACTTGTATGCCAATACACAAGCAGGAAAATCAGGCATAAAGAGCATTTAAGCATGGTCAAAAATGTATTAGCACAGTCATCATTGCAAAGTTAAACTGTGTTACTGAAGTTATTAAATAAATTGCACATCCTTCCACTAACATCACCAACAGTCACTGTCAATGTTTTGTTGAAAATGTTTTCAGCTGGTATAAGTTAATATATGAGAAATGAAAAAAAAATGAATTACTTAAAGAAACTTGTTTTAGAACAAAAAAGTAGCATAATGTCTTCACTTTATTGCAGTCTGCATCATTCCAACTTCAGCTTTATTACATT
Source organism: Ellobium chinense (assembly GCA_033807755.1). Taxonomy (NCBI): domain Eukaryota; kingdom Metazoa; phylum Mollusca; class Gastropoda; order Ellobiida; family Ellobiidae; genus Ellobium; species Ellobium chinense. The sequence continues at coordinate 6,121,038 of JAWQUT010000004.1, forward strand.
TTTTTCCGATTATTGGATGCTGATACACAAATCCTTTCAAATGCAACTGTTCTGTGTCCCCAACAGAAAATGACTTAGCTGAGTTGACTGTATTTACGACATATACATTATGCCTATATAGTGCAAATTTATGCTAAAATAGTTTCATTTGTCTTATAAATTGGATCTTTAATAATCTACCGAAAATGTGGTGGAATAAGAGTGGTCATTAGGGTATTGCTTTCACTGGAGTAGAAAGCCTTCACTGACTTACATTATCAAAGTAACAATCCACTCCATCTGGTGCATATTGCTGCAGTGCCTTCTCCACACTTGTCTTCTTGTAATTGAACACGTGATCAAAGCCCATTCTCTTAAGCCAATCACATTTCTCTTTGGAGCCTGCAGAGCCAATCACAGTACAGCCCTGAAATATATAATAATTATATACTATTCTGCTGACTTTAACATGAAAACATGTCTACATAGTGTGACGAGGTGAAGTGAATTGCAATAATCCTCCGCCGCCATTATGTTAGTGCCAGTGTACAGTTATCCCTTTCCCGATCCCCTATCCTTAGTTTGATGATGCACTGATGTTCCATACCTAGCTTCACATTCATTGGCACTTTAATGTCTAGAGCACCCTTACATTCTGTTGCCAAGTGTATACTGGTGGAAAGATAGGGAGTGCAGATGATCTTCCATATGCCTGAGAACAAGGTGCAGTTCTTTGTGAGGTGAAAAAGGAACTGACTCTCTTCACTGGTTGGTTTGCTAATACATCAATCAACCCATCTTAAAAAAAGAACCTTCTCACTGTGTGGGACGGTGAGAAATGACTGAGTTGAACTATTGCCGGGGAATTTCTGGAGTGGTATCCTTTGCTGTGCTGAACAAGACGAAGGAGGAAGTAAGCATATAAACTTCAAAATCGATAGCCCCAGGCAGGGTGACGTCCTTTTCTAGTGAATATCATTTGAAGGTTCAGCAAACTGTCATCACGAGAGCCAACTCCTTTCTTCGCCTCACCAAGAACTTCACTTTGTTCAGCCTGTGTGGGATCACCTACTGCTACCGAAATTCACTGGCACGTTGAGGAAGTCACCCTGCCTTATCTGCACCCTCCCTGCCTTTCCACTGGGCTACAACTGGCCTATCAGTTTTGAAGTTTATATGTGTACTAGCTTCCTCTTACACTGTATCTTTATGTTCAGCATAGCAAGGGACATAACCCCAGAAATTCCTTCACAAAGGTTCACAGAGTTTTCTGGCCTTAGCCCGCTCACAATAGTTCAGTTCTTAGATCTGTGGTCTGCCTCAAATGCTGGCTCCTTCCCCCTGGTCTCCTTGGCATCAACAGAATCACCGTAAAATTTTCTGCGGTATAAAGAGAATGCAGCTTGGATCCTCACCTAGTGAATATGCAGGCAATCAGGAAGATATTGCGTTCCAACGCAGAACACTGGTCGGCCGGTGATTGCTTGAATGATATTGTTCATAAACATGTTGATAATGATATGGTGGCCATAACATCTGCCATCAGAGGACATTTGTAGGCATTCTTAACAGCTAATATATCTTGGTCTGCATCCAAAGGGCTAACGAGGCCAATTTAGTTCTGACACTGTTGCCAAATATAAATATTCAGAAGTTCTCAATAGGTAAAAAATCATGAAAATTTCAGTGATCAAACTTCAAATTAAAGTTGCACTGTGTACCTTTATCTTGGCTATCTGTCCAACTATACTGCCCACAGAGCCAGCAGCTGCATTGACTAACACAATATCTCCAGGCTTTGGCTTGCATTTGTCCAGAAAACCAAAGTAAGCTGTCATTCTGAGAAGAAACAAAATATGATCGTTAAAAATCAAATTTCTCATGCAAAGGCTATTAAACTTAGTATTACAGAAGAAAAGAACGAAAAAGAGATACAGTCCAGATCAATGAACTGCTTGTCATATAGAACGTTCTTGCTAACTCATTATGTACAACAGGAGAGGCCAGTAACTGAAATACATGGCAGAAAATTTTCAGTGTAGTGTGCACAAGCGAGTTAAGTGACATCAGAGAACCAGTTCTTGAGTGTTACTGTTAGGATTATTAGGTGATCCCCATATGAAGAGACAAATAAAAGGCTTTGTAGGCGAAACCCTCTATGTGTTCTTTACTTTATTCTTTCAATCCAGTCCTTTGGTGAGATACCATGGTGTGGAAAGTAAAATTATGTGCTTTGTGGTTGTTCTCTGGTACAGTACAGTGTGTTCCATATGTTGGGCTGGAGTGGTATACACACCTTTCTCAGTTCTGGTTGTCCTCAAAGTGTGGTGGAAAACAAGCATGAAAGGCAGGCAGTGGATACTTCTTTGTTGATCCTGCTCATATTTTGGTGTATATTTGGAGTCCACAGTTGAAAGCTAATGACAAACCTATTCTTTAAGAATAAGAGAACATCAACATAATTACTCACCCAGGCATACCCAGTACTCCCAGGAACAGAGATGGTGTGAACTCACTGCCCAGGTTTGGAAGTTCAGACATGGCCTTTGGTGGTGAGTATGGTGGGGTGAAATAAGGGTTGGGGCTGCCAGGGGAAAGAACCGTCTTGTCTCGCCATCCTACCATGGCTAGAACTAATGTCTCAACAGGAAAGTTTTCATGTTTACTCTCGACTACTCTGCAGGATAAAAGAAAAATGATAATTAGTAGTGTATTAGATAACATAATAACATATTAGATGCTACAATGACTGTATATAGACCTGTGGAAAGATAGGGAGTGCAAACAGGGCAGGGTATCTCTCCACGTGCCTGAGATCTCCGGTTGGCAACCCCACACAGGCCAAACAAAATGCAGATCTATGGTCAAGAGTAGGAAACCTTGCGATAGCAGTGGCATGTTTTTCCATTTTCTATCATTTCTTCCCTCTCTTGGTAGAGCAGCTGTTGTTATGTTATTGAAGATTCCCTAAAACTTGTTATCTGGTTACTGAAAGTATTTTACAGTACTATGAATAAAGACACTATGAATTTAAGAGAATCTGCATGGGGATTTTCTTTTTGTCTAAACAATATTTGGGGTAAAGCGCTGTAATGTTAGGTGAGCACTCCTGTCATTGAATTAAATCAATCACTGATTCACATGTCCAAGTGAAAAAAACGTTTCTAGAATTGTATCAAATTTGTTACATCACAAAATTTCTAGAAAATATTGCATTTTAAATTTATCCAGAGTTTTTGATGATCTGCCTGTTGTTGTTCGTAATGCTGAAGATGGTGAACAAAATATAATATTACAAGACACATAAAAAAAGTGTACAGTATGTAAACTCTTTCCACTGAAGCAGTTTCAATTAAATAAATCATTCCTAAGGATACTGCAAGTGTCCTAAGAAAATTTGTGGAGAATGGGTTGGAGTAAATGTTAACTGACAACTAACAAGCACAGTAATGATGACAGTGATGATGATTATAATGATGACGATGACAACTGAGCCTTTGGATAATAATAATTATGCTTAAGGATAATGGTGATGATGATGATGATGGTGATGATGCTGATAGTACATGAACATTACGTTTAACCGCTTACTTGGCAACCTGCTGTCCAACTGGTGACTGTCCAATTTCAATCGGGAAAACCCTGTGATGGAGATTTACATGTTATAAAAGACAACACTCAATGCAACTTATATTAGTGAAATACATATAAAAAGCTCACTCTGTGTAATGCGATGAAAACACTGGTGAATATATGATGTCTCACATCAGTGGAAAAAAAAAAAAGCTAAAATAGTCCTGTGGTAATCCAGATCTGTTCTTACTGAAGTTTGTGAAATCCTGATCTAAGAAAGAGATATTGGTATTAGAAAACCTAAGTGGAAAGTATTATAGATTTCATAGAAAGTAAAAAGCCACAGAAAGTTTACCTCAGTGAAAGGACAAGGGTGATTGGATAAAGGGATAATTTAGTATCTAAGATGTTTTATATCAACATTCACTAGTACAGACTAACCTCATATAAGGATCTACTGTCAGGTACAATGCCTCAATGAGAAGTTCTGGTGAAAAATACAAACAAAAAAAAAATACAGTGGAATTCTGTTAACACAGCTAGTACTCCTTAACACAATCCTCCACTTTGCACACTCCCATTCAACAATCTAAACTGCTTTGTTTTCTTATCAAGATCCTTAAGAATAAAACAAAACTTCTGACAACACATGATAAGTAGGTTGGTCCAAAGGGTGAGTGTGTTATCAAGGTTCCATTGTATAAAATCAGAGTTATCATATCAAGAAGTGCTCGCCATTACTGATATACATTTTTGATGCAAATTGCAAACTTCAGTCTTCTCATAAAAACCACAGGAAAACACATTTCACTCATCAGAATGTTATAAATGGTAGTCAATAAAAAAAGACACATTTCCTCTAAAATTTTCCCCATTTCTTGATAGATCCAGTACGTCTCTGCCATAAAAACAGTCAAGCTTTGTTTTGATGCACTATTTACCCTTATTAAACACAATGTAAAAGTGGCTTTGTATATGTTACATAATTAACAAAACATATTATATTATATCTACAATGGTTCAGTTTCAAAAGCATTGCAGTAAATGGATGAACGAACGAAAGTTTTTTTAACTAAATAAACTTCTGAATCTAAAGACTCAATTACAGAGAAGAAGAATCTTAGAAACATGGTTTAGATTTTCCAAGATTTTCAAGCCACTGCATGGTTTCCTCATTTCAAAAAAGGAAAAAAAGCTAGATATTGGAACTGAACTTTCACTTTAAAAATCCAAGTTCTCCTTGACCTGTACAAACGCTGCAGCGCATGTACTGTATCTTTATTGCACTGGAATCTATTAAACAGAGGAACCTAAATAATACTTATTAGATACTCAGTTATTAAGTATGAACTTCGCATGTGCGGATTCAGTGGTATTCTATCATTTCATTAATGAAATGGACCATTCAAGTAAGTGCACCTCAATACCAAATATATAAACCTACATACTTTTAGGCATGCACCAAGGGCGCATCGATGTCATTCTGTACAATACTCATTATCGAGGCCCCATTGTTAGTACTCACCACCATCTTTAAGAGGAGGCAACTCCTCCTCCACCAGCTTGAAATTGTCAAGAGTCACATGGCCATCAAACTTCTTATTCAGTACCCACTTCCTGGCTGTTACCATTGTGGACTTGTTAAAGGCCTTGAGAATTCACAAAATCACTTCAAAGGTACATGAACAGCTGAACTCCGGTGTTCTCAGCGAGAACCTCCTCCCTACCTAAGTTGCTCGAAAACTCGTCTGCTCTGGACAGCGTTCCTGGATAGTTGTAATAGAACTAAGTATACTATCTGAATATACGGAGAGACAAAAAAAATTCTACCTTGGTCCTGATTCAACGTAATGATGGGAAAAAATGCTTCTCCACATCAACCTTGACATCAATGTCAGTGATGCACAAGGTCGGACAAACTTAGCGAACGCACAAGTCGAGTCCAGTTAATCAATAAATCGTTACAGCGGAGACATAAACAGGCCTCCTTCTCGTGAGGAATACTTCCCTACCAATATTTTTAGTATAAATCAACTAAATCCTCAACTGGTATTTCTTTCTCCCACCAACAGCATATTATATTGTCAAGTAATCACCCATGCACTAGGTGTGTGATAAAACTATTTGCATACATTTATGTCAAGGTTGAAGCATACTGGAGGCACTCCACGACTCCAGGCGGCCTAGTTTGATATCTCCCAAGCGCTGGGAGGATAAAAAATAAAAACACGTTGTTTTTTTTTCCAACGTGAGGTTTTAGATTACATGAAACACTTACGAATGCACACATGCACTTGTATAATAAAGTATGCTAGTCATTCTGATTCAATAACCTCAATCTGGAAGGGCAAGGAAAACCAACCCTCCCCTACCCCCTCCTTTACACACATACACATACACTACAAACACGCACACACACACACGTTCTCTCTCTCTCTCTCTCTCTCTCTCTCACACACACACACACACACACACACACACACACACACACACACACACACACACACTAAAAAGGTCTACGATAGAAACATGTAGGCCCTATAGAAGCAGAGGATTATACTGGATTCCTAGTATTATGGTATCCATAGTCATGTTCTTGTAACTTAAAATTAAGCAAAGTTTACACCTATTTGCCGGTATCCACACATACTGTAAAATCGGAGTTCAGAAACAGAAATGCCAACCTCCACATTGTTAACATACCATGTGTATCGACTTGCATCGCGAGGGTTTTGGGTGTGCCAGGGCATAAGGATGGGAGCAAGTTAGCAACAGGTTCTATGTCTTCCCATGCGAGGAGGTGAAGGCGGAGCTGTGTGTGTAGTGAGGGTGAGAGTGCATGTTTGGAGTAAATGTGTCCTTGCGTTACGAACGACCGCTTTAAGGAATTTGTAGGTTCCACTACATTTCTAACACACACAATGTAATTACGTATTTTAAGGCTCTCTGTTTGTGGCTGGCAGAGATTCTACTAAATATTTCTGATTAAGGAACAATAGGACCTCGATAAGAAGTACATGTACATAATTAACTTCAATAATACAGGTACTTTTAACCAATGCCACTCCGTGAAATCATTTGACAGTTCAAATGTTAACTTGAAAGAACGTGAGAGCGAAAGGGTGAAGGAGGGGGGCGGAGAGAGAGAGCGAGGGAGCGCGAGAGAGCGAGAGTAGGAGGGAGAGATAGGCAGAGATTCAGAGAGAGAGAGAGAGAGAGAGAGAGAGAGATTCGGGATAGAGGCAGAGATAGAAATTCGGGTGAGAGGGAGGGAGGGGGGAGGAAGGAAGGGGAGAGAGTGATATTCTGAGAGAAAGAGGGAGAGAGAGAGAGAGAGAGAGAGAGGGAGAGAAGAAAAGAGAGAGGGAGAGGTCATAACGTTTTTAACAGTCTTCTGTCGTAGTGTCTCCACGATCTGCAGTGTAGTCGGGTTTGCACCTTGCATTTAGAGACACAGAATCACATAACGCAAACTCAGAATGTAGCCATTTCGCGACTACCACTATTAACCGCAATGATATGGGCAGGAAACAGAGGGCTGGAATGGCACTTTACATCAACTCATTAGTGTCTTAAACTCTTATGTGTACATGTTCTCTATGATGGTGAAAACTGCAACTAAAAGCTTGACTTTAGATGTATTCAGCGCCCCATAGGACAAGGTTGTCCTGAGGCGAGTTCAGTTAGGCTGAGGATTAGCACCACTTCAGTGCACTGCTTGTTTTTGAAAAAGACAGTGGATGTCGCATTTAGGCATAACCTTGCTGTCAAAGCCTATGCTGCAAGATTAATTTCAAAAACGGTGAAAAATGGACCGGTACAGACATACTGTATAAGCGAACCAAGTGAGTGAGCTGCTTCATGCGGTCTGCGAATACGGCACTACAAGCACTGGACACTATGACTGGGCAAATAATTTTTTTCATTTCTGATAAGAATTTTCTGTTGAGCATTGTATCTGACAGTTGATCCCTAAATGAGGTTAGTACTGCGCTAATCATTGCTGGTATTAAACATCTTAGAAACCCCATAATCCCTTCATCCACTCACCCTTGCCAGTTCTCAGAGATAATATATTATGTTCACGATGGCCGATGTACCATTCCATTGTAGGTTTCCTAAACATTTTTATGTGGTAGAAACATTCTACAGTTTCACAGTTTAACATTCCCCGCAATAGAGAAATTGTTTACATTTTAGCATCTGTTAAGAAAAAGAAGTTTTTTACGTTGAATTCAGTGAGTTGCAATCTCCAAGAAAGATGAAAGATTTCAACTTAGGACCCATACCTTGTCCCAGATGTTGAATCACACAACTGCAGGGTCAGTGTGCTTCTGTAAAACAGTATTGTGTATCGACTTCTAACATTCCAGACAAAAAAGTCGATATAGTGTATCTATATTAATAAAACGCTTCTGCCAAATTTGTGTCACAGATTTCTTGAGAACTAGACTACGTACCGTAAAAACATGCGGTTTTCACCTAAATTCGTAGCAAAATACACAAAAGGTCCTCTTTATTTTTTTTTTACCCTTTTTAAAAAAAAAGAATGTGTATAGCAACGAAATACAATCTCCGATAGATCTTTTCCATCCGCCCGATTCGCCAATCGTCCAACTCTTTGACGGAGTCTAATGCATTCGTCTATGATGCCTTTCGGTGCGCTAGGTATTCTTTCGCCGCTGGTGAGTTGCCTACCTGCCCATTTGTAAAATGGGGTGTTGTTTCCATAAGCTCGTTTCAAGAGCATTCTCTAAAGGTGTGTCTACAGATTTTCAAATGCCTGCAAATAGCATAAGATCTTTATGACATATCTAGCGCTCAGTTTCTCTTTTTACTGACACACATTCACAGCAACAAGATTGAGGAATGATGTTTTAAACTGAAATCACACTACATAAATGCTGAACTGGAGAGAAAATGATTGATAGAGGGACTGAGCACTAGATGTCATAAAGATCTTACCTTAGTTGAACTATTCAGAATTATATTTATATCCATCAACCAATGGCTTGGCCTTCGATTCCACAATATTGCAATTTACCTCACTGCATTAGTTATTTACCTTGTTATAATGTTACATCAGAGAATATTTATCATCAGAATATTTATCTGCATAAACAAACAGCACTGTTTAATTGCACTATGGGAGCAGGCTATATCCAGTTTTTCCCATGACTATGGTAAGGCTGTGATCAAGGGGTGATGGAACACAAGACTGTATGCCTTGCAATCAATCAGAATGAGACCACAGTCACTTTTTGGATCTATCAAGAAAGCTTAGTACATGCACATGTACAGTACTATCAAAAGATGCAAAAGAAAAAAAACAACAAACTGACCTAGCATTATTCTGTTTACTCTGGCCCAACATATACTTGCAGTTACAGTATTTAAAATGGCTGGGAATCATCCCTTGCAATGGAGAAAAATTCTGAGTAAATTATACTATAAAATCCATTGTGTCTCACAAATGCTCACATTTATCTACGATTACTGATCATTCATATGCTGATAAATTCAGTGTCAAGCAACTTGTGACATCTGTATACAGTGTCTTTGTGTCTAGAAATAATTTCACTCTCAATTTCTGCAACAAACAAAAAACTGATACCAGATGGCCCTATTCACTTTAAGAGCCTGATACCTCATTTCTAGTTTAGCAACATAGGCCCCATTTTGGCTGACTGCAGGACATACACAGTGAAGCTCTGTTAGCACATACATTGCTTAGCACAGTTCTGTGCTCTGCAGTCTCTCCTACATCAGTCCCAATTGCTTTGTATCTTACATAAATACAACAAAAAACTTCTGAAAACACACCATTGGCTTGGTTGAAGGATGGCTGTGTTACCAGCAATATCATTAATACGCAGCACCATAACCAACAACAGTCTCTCACTTCTCTTACCACACACAAAAGACACAAATGAATGCTGCAATACTTTTAAGTGCATGAAAGCTTTATTTCTCGACAAAGCATCTAGGAGCACTTATTAAAACATTAGAGCCTAACACTGACACATTAAATGTTGTTAGTGGGTGAATCAAGCCTCCATCTGTTGTAGATGAGTCCAGTGCTTGTGGCAGGGTATGTAAAAAAAAGAGTAGGGGGTGACTTCTGAGTTTAGAGGGGGGAGAGAGCAGTGAAGTTGGGATCACATCTAGAGGTAATGGATTGGTCATAGAAGAAAACCTGGAGCTCAGCAGAGATGGAAGGGGGAAGGGGGTTGCAAAACTCCTTGTGGGTAGATGGGGAGGATGGGGGGGATTTGGGAAACTGATGCCTTCCTTACTTAGGCCACAGTCCAAGTCAAGATGATAATATATTATATCATTCATTAAAATAACAGGCTTTGGCAATCAGCAGTCAAGGCTTGAGTAGAAGTAAAATCCACTCACAGACAACATGTGTTAGTATCTGGAGCCAGTGTGAGAAAGGCACACAGTCATTACTATTTATTATGTTTGTGTTACCATCGAAAGTCACAGAGGAATGAATAACATCCAATGGCAACTTGTAGTGACACAACATAGAGTAAGTAAAATGTTTTCAAATATTAATTTCAAGATAACTCAGTGTACGATAATCATGTAGATCTCATTATGTACTAAATTCACTGTACAGCTCAATAACATTACTAACCCATTTGCAGGTATATTATAGTTTTTCATTTATTTAAATACTGTTTGTTCATTTGGTAAGGTACTTAGTTGTTGAGAAACTCTATACCCAAGCCTATTTCTGAAAGTCTTCATATCAATACTTTCAGAGTCACCATTTACAGCCAATATACATGTAGTTCTGGTCCTGTTCTGGTCTGAGAAAGAAAAGAATCCCTGCATATCATTATTTCTGCCATATCAGTTCTTTCTTGAGTCACCCTTTACAGCCAGTATATCTGTAGTTCAGTCTTGTTCTTGCTTGAGCCAAGGATGAGTCTCATTATATGGTTATAGGCAAGTAAATGCCAAAAAGCAGGTTAGGAAACTGCTTTATGGCCCAAATAGGTTACAACTACTACATCTTGGTCACTCCACAAACAAGAATCGTACAGGGTAGAACAGGGAAAAGGCTGCAATCAGTAATCTAACCTATGACAGTGCTCCAGCAACTTGTGATAATAATAGCTTAATAAGTTAATATGCATAGTGATGAGTAATTGTTCATATACTGATAAAACCTTACTGAAGTCCCAAATAAAACCTTTACATTAAAAGAAAAATCTTTAAAAGGTACAATAAAGATTTGTCATCAAACAACAAGGGATAAGGAAATAAGTAGTGTTGTAACTACACCACATCTGAAAACATAAATACTGAGAAGAACTGAAACAATAACAGTGAGAACACAAAACAATATGGAATGTTTAAAACTAACAGAAAGGAGGAAAGAATGGAAAGGGGTGGCAAGGAAAGAAATTATTATCAGTTTACTAACCACAATTATAAGAATACAGAGATAAAGCACAATTAATGAATATGATTCAGTTGAAATTCTTGCAGAGATCACAGGTTTTCACTGTCTGGTATTAGTTTGCTCTTGTAACTATAAAACTTATAATCTAAAAAAATGTTAAGGCCAGACAGGGCTTCTAAGTATGAAATTTTAAATTTTGCACAGCAGTTACAAATTTACCTGAAAATATTTCTTCAGGTATCCAAATAATAAAATCCACTTAATTTTTCAAGGCTGTTTGGTCAACTCATTTGTTATTAGTTAGTACCAGCAAGGACATGACATCTGAAAACTGCAATTTTTAACGAATTCTAAATCCCAAAGCTCCACTAAGAATAATAACAGAGAAAACCAAAAGTTTCAATTTTGAATTTGGCATCCAAAGGTCTACGGCACAAAAGATAGTTTTGAAAACTTCAGCAAAGATGTAAGAAACTTGTTGTAACAGATTCTGCCAGAAGATGAACCAATTTTTTTTTTTTGCCCATTTTCACTTTGAAGTTGGTATACTCAGAAAGTTACTGCTATATTACAAACTTTCTCTCTATGTATCTGTACACGCACCTCTTCCTGACTTGTGTACCGAAAAAAAAAAAAATAACTGTTTGAATACTGGCAAAGTTTTAGTGATTTTCTTTTCCAAGAAATCCATATTTAACTCATTCCATGCCAATCGACGATATACCGTCGATATACGTTGCCGTGGCTGCGCCAATCGACGATGTATCGTCGATATCAAAATCATCTTTTGTTTCTCTACTACAGGTCTGGTTTGAATTTTTTAGTACTCATAAGCAATGACAACTCTTCCTAAACTCCCGTTCATGAAATCGGCGTTAGTTTTGAGTTGTTGCATGCGATTTTTCTTTATAGTAAGAAATAGTACTTTCAGAAAATTGTGGCCTGGCAAAAACGTGGCAAACCTACTGGCATGGAATGAGTTAAATTTGAAACTTACAGAGATGTGTGGTCATATCAACAGTAAAACACAAAGCCAGTTTTTGTATGATTTTCCAGACACTCTGAATGCTGAAAATGCTTAAATGTATAAAAAAATTTACCCCATAAATTTAAGTTGAAGAAGAGGTTTTGTTCCCAGGTAGGAGATTGGCTATTTCTTTGACTTTGAGAAGTTGTATCTGGCCTTACATCCTTATGTTGTGGCAACAACGGAGGGAAAAAAACAGCGGAAAGGCTCATATATAAGGAAGTGCCTGCACCTAAACAACAAAGACATAACTGTAGTCATGTGGATAATTCAAATTATCTTTTGAGATATTTTGTTGTTACTGTAATAGACTTTTATCAAGACTCCAAAGACTTGCACCTATATGAGTGAACTTAACAAAAGAAAGGAAAATACTACATTTAAAATTCCAAGAGTGGACAGTGTCCTGTATTTACTTCCATTTTTGAATTAGAACAGGTTCAGTAAACGGAAGTTTTTAACAACATTTATGGTTAATTCACACCAATATCATTGTTTTAATCAAGCAGCTGCTAATGCAAAACACAGCACTTTATGTGTTATGGGCCGACATTTATGAACAGGCAATCAAACCGCCAGGAAATGATTATAGCACAATGCTAACATCGAAAGCGAAACACGAAAAGACTTTGCCCAATTAAACATCCAAATGAGCAGTTGTTATGATACAATGCCTTCGTCTTTCACATCTGAATCAATGGATAGATTTTGATATGATGGCAAATACCTATGACTGACACTGGTGATTCATTGCAGATGTCTCTTACTAATGAACTACAGTATTCCATATACATGTATGAAATAGATAATTTTCACTTAAACACTGCCATTACTGAAAGCCTGATTGTTAACCATAAATGCATCAAAGACCAGAAATTAATAATCTGGATTATGCAGATCTGCATGACCATCTTTTTTTCTCCACATGTAGTTGCAACATAATGCAACAATTTGTTTGAAATCCCCTGACTGATATTTACCAATTTTGCATGTCTCTGACAATGGGGTCATTCTATAATGATCATTACATACTCAAAAAAAGAAATTTGATCATAGTCATGTTTGGTTGTCAGTCACTCATGTGATTTTTCTATAAAATGGGTTAAATGGGTTAAATGCACAAGAATTACATGACTGCTGGTTAACAATGAATTTGCTGTGTGTTGTCTGACACAATAAGCGACATGAAAGACACAGAGCCTGTTATTAACAATATAATGATGTCACATTCATCCTCTTTAATCAGGGCATCATGAGTGACATTACTAGGAAACAGAATTAAATTCCCATTATAAACAATATAATAATGCTATCTCCTTCCTCCTTATCCAAGGCATTATGGATGATATTTCTAGGAAACAGAATTAAATTATAAGAAAGAGACTCAAATTTCCATTATAAACTATATAATAATGCCATCTCGTTCCTCTTTACCTAAGACATTATGGGTGATATTTGTGGGAAACAATTAAATTTTAAGAAACAAATTCCTATCATAAGCAATATAATAATGCCATCTCTTTCCTCCTTGCACAAGGCATAATGGGTGATATTTCTAGAAAACAGAACTAAATTCTAGGAAACAATCGTATGTCTATTATAAACAATATAATAATGCCATCTCCTTCCTCTTTACCCTTGGCAAAAATGGGTGATAGAATTGCATTTCTATGCCAGTTAAGTGGATCAGGTTCAGTATGTATAAAAAAAGGGAAGCAGCAGGTTTCACTTGCGGAGACAAAAGATCTTATCCAAGTTATTTAGGATATTAGAAAACAGTTCCTTAAAGATTATACTAGAACAACGTTCAATAAAACTTTTATAACTACATCCTTTAAGGCCTAGGGGATGGCAATGGGCTCAGATAATGGCCATTTCCTGAAATGATCCTATGCAACCAGAATTTATAGGGAGTTAGGAATGCAAAACACTTGCACAAATTTTAATATCCTAACAAGTCCACTGCCTCTAACTATTGCTGTCCATCCTGCTCCACCACTTTGAAAACCATGAACTTCTAATGACTCTGACCAATTAAGACATGCTGCTGGCAGTTCTGAAAATTATGTTACTATCCTTAAAACTACCTCCTTGCCTATGACGTACACATTTTCAGACAATGGTTCATGACTGAATAACATTTTATATTGATTGGTCAATAAACAATGCCCAATACTATACTGGTAAATATCACTTCTTGATATGGTTCGATGAGCACTTCTGGGATCACGGATTTAATCATCCCAGTCATCGTCATCATCATCAACATCATCCTCCTCATCGTCTGAGTCGTCCTCATCATCTGAAACATCATCAGCAAGAATCAGTCAACAACCAAGTGGCAGCAGATTTTGTCATAAATTATTCAGTGAATTGCAGACTACTATTGTGTACTACTAAGAGTCTCATTCTAAATTTCATGGTATATATGAGATTCAGAGACCTGCTTAATTTAAACATTTAAAAAAAAAAAAATTAGTAGCAGGGACATTTTTCTCAGTAGTTTTGCCTAAAAATCAGGAACATCCCAAAAAAAGTTCAAAACATAAAACTTTTTGTGTTTGTAGCCTTGGCACTGAACAGAATGAGACTGAGAAAGTTCCTCTAGGCGTGTGACCATTTCCTGATTCAGATCATTAAGAAGAGCTTACACTGAATAGGTTTGTCATGATTTAATAAAATGATTTCCTCTGCATGCAGACTCTCTCCCTACCTTTGCCTCATCATTTTATAAGTGGTTTTTTTTTTTTTCATGTAATGGACTTCAATCATGCAATAAACTGATGGACTATTATAAAGTATCAATGATGCCATGCTACTTTGTTTCCATGACTGGAACACAATCAGCGCNCACGGCACTGAACAGAATGAGAAAGTTCCTCTTTGTGTGTGACCATTTCCTGATTCAGATGACTTGACTGAAGAGCTTATACTGAACAGGCTTGTCACGATTTAATAAAGTGATTTCCTCTGCATGCAGACTCTCTCCCTACCTTTGCCTCATCATTTTATAAGTGGTTTTTTTTTTTTTCATGTAATGGACTTCAATCATGCAATAAACTGATGGACTATTATAAAGTATCAATGATGCCATGCTACTTTGTTTCCATGACTGGAACACAATCAGCGCATCTAGCAATACAACTGCTGGACAAGAAAATGATAGATATATTCTGATTCATGTATTTTCTGTTTTCTTCCACCTTGATTTTCATTATTATAACCTGACAAAACCCATAATATGAATGCCTTTCCATAGTTCCATATAAGAGCTGGATTTCCATAACAAATGCAGAATTTTCATGATACTATGCAAGTCTGGACTTTCACATATTTTCCAACTTTCAATCTACAAATCTGAATATTTGAGGAAACTGACTTATGAACTAAAGCCACATCTTTTCTCTTTAGTACAGTCTGGCATCTTTTGTCATTCTGTCTTCTTTCATAGTCATAACTTAACAGTATGACACATAAACATGCACCAATGACTATCCTACCTCTTAACGGTACATACACTTGTATTTGGACAAACTACGATCAACACGACAGCAAACTGAGATAAGTTACATTTTTCAGAGAGGGTGAGATCAGTGACAATTAAAACACAGAAAAGAGTCTGTCACATTCTTCATGCAGGCACTCGCAGTAATCAAGACATAAAAGATGTAAATGATAGTCACAGTTAATCAAATAACATGTAACAAAACAGAAAGGTGTATGGAGACAACTGCAAAGTTTAAACAAGACATCCAGGAGAGTAGCAAAAAAACAACTGCAAACAGGTGTATATGATAAGAAGCAGAGGATTCAGCTCCTCCAAAATAAAACGAGGAACTTAGCCATATATCATCTTCATCATGCCACAATGAAATTCCTGAAATAAAGGAACCGAGGGCACTACTGTGACAAATAGTGTATATTACTGTTACTGAAGTTGTTGAAGACTTACTCTTAAACACTTGTGCTGACAAGAAGTTAAAAGCTTCCTTACAGCTAATTTCTTTAATTTGTAATAATGTTATCTTATTATTAGATCTATTATATCCTTAATTTATGCTAAAAACTGAAATCAAGAATCTTCAAACTGAATAGATTCTATGAAAATATAAATGACAACTTGAAATTTAGGTCTATTTCTTTTCACCAGATTTTCAAAAATTGTCCAGTCCCTTGGACCTGCAGCTGGTAAAAGCAAATAAAAGCATGGCTCCAGTTTCCACAAGGTATCACAGGTCATTGCGTGACTTTCACCCTCTGTGCACCTAATGAGTGCCTCCTCTCAGACAGAAGAAGTGACATTTTCAGCACTGACATCACATTTACTTTGTGCCACAGATAGCATATATAACTCTGCTTAAGACAAAGAAGACTGTCAAATCTCAAGCAGCAAAGAACATGATGCAAGTAAATCAAATGATAAATTAAACTAAAACTTCTTCCCCATATTATCAATATTTGTAATCACTGGTTGGGATAAGTCTAATTCCTTACTTATATGAATATGTATTATATGAAACATCTGATCTGTAACTGTAACCCCTGAATATCTGAGTGGCTGTATGTTCAATTTGAGCTTAAATTATTTTTGTTTTTGGACTCTGCAATCAGCCACATATTCACTCAAAACTTTGATCTCAATCATTACTGTAGCATAAACTGCAAAGCAACAGCTATTCAGCTCAGGTTAAGCATTTAGCAAGGCTATTTCATCCATGCATTGGTTGTCACATCACCCAATTAATGCAAAGACTTGTATATGAGTGAGACAACTATGCCGTAAAAGCCGGAATTTTTGCTCTTCCAGTCACATTATGAAAAGGCTAACTAAACAATCATATAGAGGATTGGCAAATGGGGACTCATACTATGCCTGATACGACTGAATTGTGGTTATAAACAATCCCATTATGGATGGGTTCCACTGTAATTTAGTGAGAACAACAAGAATACTTTGATTATTTAATACTGAGTGGTTTTGGAACAGATATATTGCATGTGAAAAGTAACAGTCGTGATCTTTAAGAGCACATGCTTAACGCATTAGATCGCAGGAAACAAACTGTATTATCAAGATGCACATTTCAGAAATGAGAATGAATGAGCTCAAAAGTCATGACATGAAATACCATGATATCTAATTAACTTCATTATCAATAGCCTCAATCTAAACAGTCTTAGCTTTACAAAACATATGGGAGATCTCACATTTTCCGACTTTCGTGACAAGCTTCAATTTTTAAAGCTGTCTTGACTGCAAAACCTCTAGGAATCTCAGATCTTTTGCTGGTCTACATTTTTGCCTAGACTTTCTCAGACTAAAATGCCATAAAACTGAATTAAATGGATAAAACTGTGCAAAACAACCTCTTTGTGGCCTGAGCTTTCAAAATTTATCTGACATGTGGGCTTTTAATAAACATTTGTATCTGATCAAAGCTTTTTATTTCCGCCGATTCAAGAAATGAAACCCGAACGTGTCTTACAATTTGTAAAACACAGAGCATACACTTTCTGTAGAAATGCTCATATCATACGAAGGATACATGGGTGACAAAGGACATTCCTATGATCTCATACAGGTAAATGTGGTGGATATATGTCATACAGTACAGATATAGATAACTAGCCTCAAAATAATAATTACTACATGTTAGTCAGTTATAGTATATGGATACATATTACATAACATGGTATTGAGATTACAGATTTCAAAGTCATAATTCTTGCAAGTTAGTCATTTGCCCTCACCACTGTCAGCGCAAACCACGCGGCGGCTATTTAGAGCATTAATGAGAGCCCCAACGAGACCCCCCTCCTCAACAGGGCTTTTGCTGGTTGGAGACATCTCCTCCAGACTATCCACCTTGACCACAGAGAAAGTTACAAGGAAAATCATAATACTATCACTCTAAGTACATAGGTAGGCAACCGGGAAGGTGTTGGGTAGTGGTAGGGAGAGAGGGAAGGAGGAGGGATGTTAAATACAGATAAGCAGGGATTTCCCTGAAGTCACTGAATAATGTATTTTGATTGTTTGTCAAGCTGCATTCTTTATTCAGGATTATTTCTGAGGGGCTTGGTGAAGGGTGCAAACTGGCTGCAAAATTTACAAAATCCATGTTTTACATCAATTTATCTCAAGATTTGGGATTGAACAAAGGCACTTTTGACTGTCTTTCAATTTTTTTGGGATATGACTCACGAGACTAGGGTAGACGGACAGTATAAGGAGGAAGGAAATGGGTTTGCCAATATTTGATATTAATATTATAGGATATGGAGTATATGATAATACTACTATGAGAGGAAAATAGAAAATGGAGTTAATGGTATGCGCTATAATCATGAATGATCCGAAACAGCCTGTAGTGAGTCCCCCTGCAAACCGCTGAAATGCATGTTAGGCACAAAAATTCACCAAGACATACTGATTGAAAACAAATGAAGTACAGAAACAGGAGACCATTTTGTACATTTAGGCACATATCAGCAACCACTATCTTCATCTGAGTCTGCAGAATTCTGATCCATTTTCATGTTAAATTTTTGCACAAAAGTCCGTTGCAAGCAAATATGTAGGCAAGGTAGATGTTAGTTGTGTTTAGAAGGAGGCAAGACAGCTCAAGAAACTGTAAAAAAAAAATACTGTGCATAAATGTCATTCACTGGAGATAGCAGGGCTGCTGATAAGCTCACACTACTCAAGGGGTTTTCAACAAGTGCAACAGGCAAATGTAGCAATTGTTGGTGTGAGTAATGTCCACGGATTGACAGTACTTAATCCCATTTAAAACTTACCAGAAACTAAATCAGCCAGTTATCAAAATTTGCATTACCAACTTTCTCCATCCAAACTATGGTCTATTCATGTCAATAGGAAATAAGCAGTTTACTTAGTCAAGTGAATGACTCTCTAGGTGATCAGAGCTAATTTTTCAAAATAAATTCTGTATCCTGAGCATAACTTTCATTTGAATAAAAAAATGCCAATGTTTGCTGTAAGAAATGCAGAGGCACACATCCAAATCTGTCAAAGCATTTTTCAGCTTGCAACATTATCAAATTTTACTAGGGCATACTGACTCTAAACAAAGTTGAAAACCCCCTTTACTATGATGTTAATTTTAATGAGATGTTGAAGAGTCTGTCCTCATATACAGGGATGCTATGCAATGCTTTGATACTAAAAAGTTATAAAATATTGGGTGAAATAACTTTATATAGAGCAATCGATTGCCCTCTTACATGTCAAGTTCAGATAGAGGACACTATGGTTGAAAACCAATAGTTATCAACATACCATGATACTGAAGTTTATAATAAAGTTCTGATGAGTATCGTTTCACTGTTTCACTTAATTTTCAAACAGCTTTACATCTCTTACTAGCTGATGAAAAAGTTCCCAGCAAGTGACAAAGCTGATAAATAAACCCTCATATTTTTGATTTTGTAAATTATAATGAATCTCCTCAATAAATTATAGTCTGTCTCATTGCACTCCGACCAGTATTTGCCACTTCTTTTGCAGAACTCATTGGGAACATCCCTGAATACTGGATAGACAGATTAGGGCCTTGCAAATAAAATATTTCTGTTCAACCTCATCCACTAAAGAAAACATTCCCAGTTTTCTGCTCCATTAAAACTTGCCATCTCTTATGACATTAAGAGATTCTAGTGTCCTTTTCAAAACAACTGTGAACTTTCCAAATTAGGTATTTTCAGTTCAGTCATATGACCCAAGGATTGTTGCCAACATGTTGGCTTTTATGTTTTCTGAGCATGCATAGATGCTCAGTATTCATCAAGGGCAGCCCAGCATGTGCAGAGCATATAAACAAACCAATATATATGTGACAATCCCTTCGTCATTTGAAAGAACTGAAAATATTAATTAACATGAACCAGCAGTGGTCATTCAAAGATGTAAATTCATTAGATGAGGCAGGTAGCATTACAAGCAATGAAACAACATTTATTTGCAGGCCCTGCTTGATGGCACATTTCAAAAATGTAAGTTAGTGAAAGTTGCTGGGTGTAGTGAGAGTATGAGTTCACTAAAAATACTAATAGCAGCTCGCACACAAGGTTAAAAAAAAGGAAAGAAATAAAGAAGAGAACTGAATGGTTGATCTCACCACTGTCCACACATGCTGGACGGCGACTGGCCAAAGCTTTGGCCAAAGCACCCACCAGACCATCCATTTCCACAGGATTGTTGGAGGGTGGCCTATCCTCTACTTCCACCTTAATCACGAAAGAGTTACATAAAGGGAAAATAAATCTAACTGAATGAGGGGCATCACTCTGAAAATTTTGCACTGGTTGGATGGTGTGGTAAGAAAGTGGACTGGATTAATTCTTTAACTCCATTGGGCCGATTCACGCCACTTCCACAGTTCAAACCTGCAAAGACTAGGGTTACTGCAACTCACAAAGAATGTGTGGTCACAACAGCAAACAAACTGGCTGGATGGTTCATGTTAACAAGCCAACTGGGATTTACTGAAAAACATCAAAAGCATTAGCACACAAAGATTATGGTTCAATGTTATATGGAACAAAAAGAAAAAAAGAAACAAAGAAAAAAATCCAGTGCACCACTCTAAGTAAGACATGGATCAGTTTCTGCTTGGATCAACTACAAAGCCTTTATGTGCAGTTTAAAAGTAACCAAAAACTTATCATGTATGATGTTACATCATAGGCAGGATGGCCATGTGATTTGTGAAGTGTACTCAACTGAAGATTATCAAGTCCAAGGTTTGTGTGTTTGACCCTTGGGCAGGGGGTTTACACTGTGGTGTCCTTTCACTTGTCTTTCCCCACTCAGCTCAGGTGTATATGAGTACTTGGCTTTACACCAGGGGCATCACAGTGCTGCACTGTTTCATTTGTAATATTATGTGTCTACAGGTATGATGTGTTTTGCTTTATGTGTTTTTATTATGAATAAGATGTATAACATTATATGGCATTGTAAATCAACTTTCCTAGGAGGCAAAGAACAGTCCTAATGTAACAGTATGATGAAACAGCACATTTTAGCAACTGCAAACTCAGAAGCAATGACAGTTCAGTGACACACCTTATTAAAACTTGAATCTGATCCATATCCTCTGAGCAGTGCACAGCACACATGATACTCCCATATACTATATACTGTGCAGTATTACTACTGAAAAGGAAATCAAAATCTAGAGTAGTATAATCTGAATAATAGTGCCTGGTGTATCTCACAAACTTCTGCCTAAGAAAAATAAATACACTACCCATAAACTGCAAACTGTGAGTAAAACACAGCAAGGTTTTGCAAAATAAATTCAAAACAGAGAAGTCTGTGCTGCAGAATTTGTATCCTTGTAACAGTGGATCTTCTTTGACAGGAAAAACACAACCAAATTTTTGTGCTGGAACTGCAACTTAATCAAACAATACTGGCATTAATGAAACAAAGTGATAGCAAAAACAAACATCAGCAAGGTATCTTTGTCATCCTGTGCGATCCCCACACCAAGGCAGTTTGTCGCAAGTTTGTAGTGAAAACACTGAACAGAAATAGGGGAGATCACCACAGAAACAGCAGCACTGGAAAGCACATAAATACTTCCATAAACATGCACTAGAAGTTCCCAACACCTACAATGGTTGCAGGAAACAGGGAAGGGAAACATGCCAAGTTGTAGTTGATTTCTTTTTACATACTGCTACATTGTAGGGAGATTAACTGATTTAACAAATAGCAAGTATATATACATAACTGCATATTTATCACTTGATAATCAGAATGATATTAAACTGAACTTTTCGAGTACTTCCTGTCAGTGTTTAAGCTTTTAAAGAACTTCCTCTTTTCAACTGACCAAAGGGTGGAAATTTGTCTGATTTTAATATATGGCAATTTAAAAAAAAATTTAAATGCTTTATTCTGAAAATAGTGAACCTGGTGAACCAAATTATTTTATCTGTATGTAAAGACCCACCAGATTTCCACTTTAAGCCTGAGCCCACAGTAAGGCATGTCAAACTATTTTAAAGCCATTCACATTTTGCGGTTCTATATAGTTAAATAAGCAATGCTGGTGGCCTGAAGATGCCATTTGTTTTTCAGACATATAAAATGTCATTTTCTCTTCGAAAATAGAAGTCTACATTGAGTAATGAGATACTGATATAAAAATAGTTTTTTCATATACCATTTGGAGGCATATATCCCTAGACAGTATAGGAATGAAATTAGTATCTGGCACTGCCAATAATTACTGACATTTATTTAATGCATATCACTGTCACACAGTACATCAATCTGAGGCATAATAAAGATTATGCTTATTACTAATAACCATCACTAACAAAATTTTGCTGCTAATTAATGTGAATAACAGACTACAACAATAAACGTGAGGAGCACATCAGTGAGGAGACACAGCCAAAACACAATGAAGAGAAAAAAACACCATGAATTAGCATACAAAAACAAGGGCAACTGTGGGGTTGCCTGGCATCGAGTGAGGTTACCTGAGCCATGAATCTGCTTCTGTCGATTGGCCAATGCCCGGGCCAGAGCCCCGACAAGACCATCTGATTCACTGGTTGGCGTCGGAGCTGACTTGTCATTGGTTTCAACCTATTTCACAGCAGTTCGTTATCAGAAACCGACAGTGGCATAACAATGATTACCAAACCAATAGAAAATAATGACATAAGAATCAAAAGCTTATGTGGAATCAACAAAATTTGATATTGATGCCTGGTATCACAGTGACTGTCTTAAACTGCTCTGATTTTCTTTAAATTTTCATTGCATATGCTGCACCTATTTCAATCTTTCCTGCAGATTCACTGTGCAACAATGTTTCTGAAAGCACTGACCCAGTTTCCCAGTACCATTTGTCAGATTACATGCCACAGATCTAACAAAAGCCAGTCACTGTGGACACCTTAAGAAATGAGAGGAAAACATATTGTAGTCCTAGGAACAAAAGGAGCATCATCTCATGAACAAACCTCTGTACATTTGGAATGACTCCTCCTCAATGCCCTTTCAGCCCATTCTTAATCCAAGGATTCTACAAACTCTCAATAAAATTCCCTACTGCTGTATAAATGTTTGAACCTTTCACATATTTCCTGAAAAGTCAGGCAAACAAAAATAAGATGCTTGCTCCTTTACCTATACTCTTCAGCAAAATTTTAGTGTAGCAAATGATTTTTCATTTTTCAATCAATTAACAGCATTTTCATTTCACAGCCACATTCAAATTATTTCCTATGTGAAAATTGTAACAGCTATATCATTAACAGTATCTTCCATTTAATAGCAATTGTTTCGTCCATCCTCCTTTAGAAATATGATATGAGAGGAAGTTGTTTAAAGCACTTTTGGGATAGACACTTGCTCAAATTGGGGCATATGCACTCTTTCACTGCCATATACCCTGCACAAGTTCAGTTTAACTCAAGCTCTCTTCTTAACTTCTTCTATAGTGCTCCTACAATATAACACACATCTATACAAACTCATTTACTTCTGTGCATTTCAACAGCATCCCACTGAAGGTTACTGCTTTGGGGAGGCAAGATCTGAACTGAACTGAACAACAATCTATGCTATACTTTTCAAGACGCTTAAGTTTATCTGAAACTTTTATGTCACATCAATATGTAAGTTACCCACTTTCTTCAAATTAGCTCCTTGTCTGATGGCATCCATGAGCTGACCTCTAGAATCTGCAGGTCTGGGGGCTTCAACATTAGGCTGGGCTGGCTTCAGAGTTGTGCCTGATCTGGGGAAAAGAAGATAAAGATTTAAAGACAAGGGTGAAAGGGCTGTCTGAATAATGGTATTTATTAATGCTTCTGTTCCTACCTACAATATCTTGAGCTTAAAATGTGAGTCTTAAGCAATTAATAATCAAATCAATGTTTCTTACAAGCAGTCTTCACCTAAACACACCATTTAGGAAAAATTATTCACTACATGATAATGAGTAGAGGAACTATCACTTGCTGAAATGTGCACATCAGCACCAGTAATTAATTTCAATGTAAATACATTTTTACTTTTATTTGTTTTGAATAAAGTCCATGGTTCATAACCTCAATGCGAGTAACAGCCAACAACTTTTCCAATACTAGAGCATCTAAGACATCACAGACCTGTTTAAATTTCATTAACCTCTTTTTCACGTAAGTGCAAGATGAGGCAGGTAGCCCTAGTATTTTTTTTTTTTTTTGGTACATATATATCAAGGAGAAAACAGCAAACACATTTCTGAAGATCCAGAACCGATGCCAGTCCTGTTTAGACCTACCCTAACACTGACAACTACCTTTTGGTGTGAACTGCGCTGAGAAGACATTCTGGAACTGTCACTATCTAGTAGAGGGGTGAGCTCTATAAAATCTGAGTAACAACATGTTTCAGCCCCTTTTGGCATGATCCAGTTAGCGGAAAGAACCCAGGTAACTGTTATCTGATGCTCATTCATTAACTGTGTAAGCAGTTTGTGTGGATCTAAATATTATGAGCTCTTCCTGACAATTTTCTCAAGTGGATAAATGCATAATTTTAGAGCAATCCAAAGAGACATTTGGCAATCCTTATTCGCTTTGACAGCAAAACATAGTATAACAGATAGTGTCTAAATAATGACAGATTTTAACTAGAATTATTGGCATCTGTGTTTCTCTTAAAGGGTTACGTTACTGCCTCCTAACCAAATTTTATACTGGCAAATTTTTTAAAGGAATGTTTTTTTCTTTTTTTAACAGGACATATTTTTTTGCGAATGAAACTTAAATTGCAATGATTTGATCCTCGCCAAAAAAAAACCAAACCTTTTCTACAGTATTTTACAGGCTCCCAGGAGACAAACCATCCTCTCATAACTGCTTATCGACTGTAGATCACTTGGATCATACATTTTATCTAACATGTTGACAAGATCATGACTGTTTTCCTGAGGTTGTTATTACCTGATGGCATCCATCAATGCATTGCGTCCACCCGCATCTCCTCCCCCTGACATATCCATGGGAGGTGGAGGTGGTGGGGGAGGGGGTGGTGGCCCACCTGTTGGCGGAGGTGGGGGAGGAGGAGGGGCAGATCCCATTGAGGGTGGGGGTGGAGGTGGGGCAGCCATAGATGGCGGTGGTGGAGGTGGTGCAGAAGTGGGAGCCCGAGGTGGTGTAGGCATAGCTCTGTTTGGTGGGGGAGGTGGAGCAGCTCCTCTAGGTGGTGGAGCACCTCGAGATGGAGGAGGTGGTGGTGGAACAGCTGATCTTGATGGGGGTGGTGGGGCCGCTGCGGTGCGGGATGGAGGGGGTGGTGGAGCTGCCATTCCACGGTTGCCCACAGGTGGTGGTGGTGGATATCCTCCACCTGTAAAAAGCACAAAGAAAACTGAATTCCAAAGAAAGCCAACAAACCTGGAAGTCCCTATGCTGTGCTTTTCAAGAAATCTAGGACAAAACTGAAATCAAATTGCTAAGAACAATTTTCATGCTTTGAATGCACTTTACCTACCATCTCTATATTATTTCTTTTGAAAGAAAATCAAATTTCATATCTTGACATCAATACTCCATTCTTCTTGAGGAGAAATTTCACTGACTATAGCTGTAATTTTCTTTTCAATCTGATAGTAAAAATACAACCTGTCAATCAAATCAATGCAGTTCTGCAAGGTTATTGATTAGTGTTATCCATGGCACTGATTAAGAGGAAAAAAATTCAAAATGTAAATTTATACCCGTATTATTCCTTGTGATAGTCAAGTAACCTTATCTGTCCAGTAAATAAAAATTTGCCAAACTTATGTAAAAATTTCTTACCTTTGGCAGGAGCACTCAGCTCTTTCTTGACTGCTTCTATTCCTCCATGCTTTTCTACAAAGTCATAGATAAAGTCCACTGTTTCTTTGTCCACATCAGAATCGGCACTGATACCCACAGACTGGAAAAGTTTCTGCATGTCCTGATCCAAATTGTTCATCTGATGAGATGAAATGTAAAGTGTATTAGGTCTGGTGGCCACAGAATAGCATACTAATATCACATCTTGCAGTGTTGGATATGCAAATAGACAAGTTGCCATTCAAGGATCTCTCCAAGTCAGAGAAAATGTCAAATATTAATGATTTTGTCAGGCTAATAGACAAAATGGTTTTGTACCCCACTCACCAAGCAGTGAGAAGTAAGAATGGTGCCCGGTCAGAGATACCATTTATAACAATGTAATTCCTCAAAATTTGTTATGTTAATGAAAAAATAACGTCTTCAAAACAAAACATTTTAATTGACTGGACTTGTACAAACTGTTCAATAGCAAGACTCTAAAAATGGTGAAATTAAATTTTGATGCTTACATCACAATGTAAGAAGTTTATTCCCCCATGATCATGAACTCCCTCTGCGCTTTTTTTAAATACAGAAATGTAGCAAAATAGCATTGTTAGGAGGAAAATAAAAATTAAAGCAAATGTATTTGGAAGAAGATACCAGACACAAGATAACATGTAACGAAATAGAAGAATTATTGAACTAGGGAAAATAATTTCTAAAGTAAAGTAATTTTTCCAGCTTTTAGTGTAAATGCAAGAATGCCACATCTCAATATAATACTCACATCAAAACCTTTGTCAGGATCCCAGCCAACATGACTGACATGCCTATGAGAATAGAGAGTAAAATAGGATCAAAACTGAATAAAAATGATTCTGTAAATTGTGCCCCCCCTTCCTCCTCTTTCCCCCATAGGACTTAAATTAAATTTCTATCTGTATATTTTTACAAATCATTTAAAGTTTAGAAGACACTATATATAGACATTTACATTTAATGTTTATAAACCAATCCATTACAAATATCAAGATAGAAAAGCTAAAGGCTGTAAGTGGTAGAAGAACTGTGATTTCAAAATTGTGCCATTCAGAGTAAAAATGGCATTAATGGATAAAATCAGTAAGTCATGAATAAATTAACTAAAATCATGATCATCATGCATATGAGGATCAACACAGATGACAAGATTTGTCACTGCCCTATGAATAAAATGAATTAGGTTTTAGCAAAGTCTTTGGGAGAAGCAGAAGAGATAAGTCTCAATTATTTTCATCATATTATGCAAAGACAAACCTGAAATTTGAAGGGGTTCCAATGTCCGCTTTGGTGAGTTTTTTCTTGGCATCTTTCTTCTTGTCCTTTTTCAAGGTTCCTGAGCTATTATTGTTGCTAAGGTTTGTGTTGCTACCCACAGTAATTGTCGTGACAG
This sequence comes from Ellobium chinense, assembly GCA_033807755.1. Classification (NCBI taxonomy): domain Eukaryota; kingdom Metazoa; phylum Mollusca; class Gastropoda; order Ellobiida; family Ellobiidae; genus Ellobium; species Ellobium chinense. The sequence goes on from JAWQUT010000004.1 coordinate 6,148,314, forward strand.
GCTGGGATGCAGGAGCAGGAGACATCCCCATGCCTGGAAAAGAAATTAAAAAACGTACTATAATGATAAAGTGCATTTATACAGCGCTTCAAACCTGGAAGGCTCAAAGCACTTTACAGCCATATGCACAGGGCTCAAAATCAAATGGACATCACCATAAACATATAAGCTTATACACACAAGCACATGCATCCAAATACACAAACACACACACCCACTCACAAGTACACATCCAACACTCTGTGTGTGCACTCAAGGAGCAGGAGTCCCAGGTCAGCCTCTGACACTAAGGACTATACAGACAGACTGTGCTCCTAGGCCCTAAGCAGTCTTTGCTGACAATGGTCCACTAACTTCTCTTTGTTTCCTTAATTTTGTGCACAATTTGCCACATATATTATTCATGCACCATTTGCCATATACAGTATTCTCTTTAATTTGATAGGATATGATAGTACAAACATACCCATTTCTAAATTTCAGGGGAGAGTGTCTACCTTTGACAAAAACTCTTTTGTGCTTCACATGTGAATTAAACACAGCACTTTTTAGCACAAAATCAAGACTGCATTTATATGTTAAGATACATGAGAACAATACTGATACGGTGATGAAATATGAAGAATATAAAGTAAAAGTTTTTGTTCACTTTCTGCATACATACTCTGTGGGCCTCCAGGCGATCTGTTTCCTTTGTGGGCAACAGTTTGACGCTTGCGTTCTAGAAAAAGTTACGAAATTGGAGAGAATTATTGTTGCAAAACACAATTGTCTTCATAGGTATGCACAATACAATATTATCACCATGGAATGTGAAACAAACTGTAAACTTTGAAATTTTTTTTTTAACATTTAGCTTTCCATCCAGTGCACCAACTTGCAACAGTATCAAAAATACATAGAGGAATGGAAATTAAACCAGTAAGTCCTCGTACTCAGATTTGCCTTTGGCAGCCCGATCTACAAAAAACTATCTCAAAGCAATAGGATTTTTTTATTTTTTCATTGTTCATCTTGAGATGAACTGTGGTATACCTGTACAATCATATATTAATTCAATGGATGTTCTGGTCTTAGTCCTCCCATTTATGAGTGTTGTTCATGGAAACAAATAGTATCTTTAAAAACACCCGAAGCACACTATCCATCCAAGCTTTGCTGTGATCAGCAGCTTTCATACTACCCCATTTTTCCCCCTCACTTATCAGGCATCAGCAAACATTTTCAATATCACTGAAAAATGTAATTATAGAATGGGACCATCTATGCCTCCACAGCCTATACAGCTGGAGATAACAAGACTTCTAATAGAATCTCCATTCTTCTCTCATTGCAATCTTTTGAATCATATCAATTCTAATTTTTCGTTTTAAATCGGACAAAGATGCTTACCTTGTCGTTTCTGACGTCTCTCATTCAGTTTGCTGTCTACTGCTCTCTTGAATTTGATAGCTTCATCCTCACTTGCAAAGTTCAAGCCAGCCTGGCAAGCCTGATAGTGAAGAAGCAAGGAATATTCATATCAACACAATAATTCAAGATCACAATTTTACCATCCTATCATTTTTCAAGAGACTCTACCCCAGCCATTTTCTTGTGGATAGTAACTACATTTCTTAAGGCTCATAAAGCACCATGCATATCATGTGCACATCGGCTGTGTAATAACAGGTGGCATCTTATAAGTTACACAATACATATGTTGCCATTTCACTATTGTAGATAATGAAAAGTTTATCACAATTGTGTGTTGATCCTGCTAAATATAAACTTAACCTTTCTAGACTTTCCTAATTATATAAAAAATAAGAGGGAGAGAAAAAAAAAGGAGTAAAATGTGGACATCTAGTATCTTCTTCCAAAGAAGGAAGGAATACTAGAGCGACACTGTTATAGCTCAAGATCAATCTATCATGGCTGAGTAGTAAATGAGCATGACCCAGACTATTAAGTCTACAAGAACTGTCCCCTGCATTTCATTTATAAAAAGCTTTACAGCTTAAAATGTGGATATCCTGAGATACTGCAAGGGTTTAAAAGAAAAAAAAATCTGCATACTTACATCAGCTTCAAACACATGGAAGTATTCCCTTGGTGTTTTGTAGATAAACTGGTTGTAAAGCTCCTGCTCCCAGATCATTTGTTTTCTCTGTTAATGAGATCATGCACCACTAATGATCAACAGTTAAAGCCAAAGAAGGACAAGGAAGGCAGCGTAGCCTCTTGACGAATTCTTGTATTATATAGGGCCTACAAACTACTGACTGTTTCTCAACAAATCAGCAGACAGCCAGTCTATTTTGTTATGTGATAGAGACAATGATATCCTTAAATCAAAACAGATTTAGTAAAATGAATATTTTGGATGAAGCTCCTATGCAAAATGAAGATGACACTACAAAAGCTTCCAAGTGCAAGACCAGTTACTGCTATATATAATAGATATCTTAAACATTAGAAATTTCAATGGTTCATAGTAATTAATGAGATTTCACCTCTTTCTATTCTAGTATAGGAAGATTTATGAAGATTTCACCTCTTTCTAAAATAGTACGATGAGAGCCATGGTTAGGGGGGTACAAGAATAATCACTGTCATCAACTAAAAGAAATCAGTGAGATAGTAACATAAAACACATAGGATGATGTTTTACCTTGATGTCATATACCCTTATAAAGAAGGATCTCTTGGAGCTATCTTTGACAAAGCAGGCAACACCACAGCATCTTTTGCTCCACCTCTTACGGTCAGGCTGATCAGCCAAGTACAGCTGAACTACACCTGTGGCCAAAGTCTGCACATAGAAAGAACAGAATAGTATTCAGTGCTTGATACTGATGCAATTAAATTTAAATTCCAAAATTTCATAACAATTTGCATGCATTTCTCCTGATGGCAAAATCCTCTGTGTAGCAAGGGAAGGAAAATGCACCTGTGGGTTGAGATTTCTGGATAGACTAGAACTTTTGATATGAATTTAATAATCCATGATGGACTTGAGCTTACAGCACTTACCAGAACCAGAGGCGTGGTTCGTGATCAATCTCCTTGATTAAGATTATACGCCATAACAATAGGTGAATAACAAATAATAACAAATCAGGGATGCCACTCATTTTTCGTAAATTCTCTGAAACTTTGGCGGCTTCGCAGAAAATCATGTGGGTTTGAGTTTGGTGTCTCTAATCTGAAACTTCTACTTTCAAAGAGCCAAATCATGTTTGATCTCTAATAAATAAACCTATCTTGGGAGGATTTACATATATGTGGTAACTGGCGATAAGGAGTTGCGCTCGCTTCGACTGATGCCCCTGTTTCGATGGGCATTGGTGTTGGGATTAAGGGTAGGGTCAGGGTTAGGGGGTAGGGTTGTTAGGGTTAGGGTTGTATTAGTACGTTATTCGGAATCAAGATACTGACCGTAGTTGTAGGAGTTACCACATATGGAAATCCTTCCCCTATCTTAGACAATAAAGTTCTTTAAAAAATGAAAACGCATTTATAAATTTACTACATTATTGTACAGTAAGGAAATCGAAAGAAGAATTGCCAACCCCTCCTATTTTTTATTATCATGGATCAGGTTATTTGAATAAAACGTCGACTAGAGTCTAGAGTGACTGTACCAGTCATCGGCGTAGACCAGTCATCGGCGTACTATGGAGTTTTGGCCTCTGAACAGCAAAACTTCGCGAAACTTTCGCTCAGCTGTAAGAAAACTCAATCCGTCCGCTATATTTGTGTGATGA
>JAWQUT010000004.1:6162253-6199753 GCA_033807755.1 Ellobium chinense
CTTGTGTCATCCCCTGATTTGGAGATGCTATGAAAGTAAATGGGAATGAAGAGATCTGGCCTATGGAGCGGTTATCATATTACTTAGAGCCTGGATGGTGTAATTGTCGCTTGCTGGTCATGAGTTGACATAAGAAGAGAAGGAAACAACATATTGAAATTGAAGAAATTCTTCATGTGCATGTAGTAAAAAAGGACAAGCGAATAGGGACTAACAGTTATGTAGATTTAAGAGGTATGTTGAACTTAGTGATGTTGTGATAAGTATTGTTTACGTTTTATTTGTTTACTAGTTATGACAGAAGTGGATACAATATTGGCATTATGATTCTCACAGTGCTGCAGAGAAAATGTTTGAGCAAAAATATTGTTGTTCTCCAGGTCGATGATGATCCTGGGCCGTCAAGTTCTACTTCATCCTCAAGTCAGCAAAGTGCAACAACATTACCACAACCTCCTTCAACCTCAGGTAATACAAACTATGCACAATATTTTTTGTAGTTCACAAATCTTTTCTTGTTTTTGTCTCTCATTCTGTAAGAGAGATAGGGTTTTCCTCTGCGGCAATGGGGCATTGCTTATATGCCTTAGATTTGATTCTGATAGCTGGAGACTTCCGCTTGATATTATATGAAGTCTGCACTTGACCAAAATACGGTGAAGTGCCTTGTAATATTATGCCTCCACTGGCATCAGTGAGTTGAGTATTGTCAATCCTGTTACAGCCAGAATTAGTAAATTGCTGAGTAACCACTTTGTAACCATGGCTTAATGTGTGTTGTTTGTGCCTTCTGACAGGGGAATAAGTGTTGAATTTATTTGTTACCGACTTCATCCATAAAGGCTGGTTCGAACTTACTTAGCAGTTCATTTGCTGTGCCACAAGAGCTGGTTTCATATCTTAGATATGCAGTGGAACTCTGTTAACACAACCACTGCTTAATACAATTCTTTGCTCAGTATGCTCTGAAGTCCCAACTCCTTTGTTCTTAATGAAAAAAGCTCTGGATGACACAAAACCTCTGATAACACCCTCAGAAGAACTGACCAGAGGAGTGATGTTGAGAATTATGAGTTTTAGCATCACTTTATGCCATCAGCTTTGAATGGACAGAATCATTGAATATTTAGTGAGAGAGAGTTAGAAGAGCTATATTTTCTTGAAGGGAACTCCTCCATTGTAGATATTGTAGGGCATTACTATGGTAGGCATAGCCATTATTCAAATTCAGTACATACTGTGTCATGAAGAGCAATGGGTTAAATGTTGAAAAGATATTGACAGACGGGCAACCTAAAACTTTAAAACACCAAGATTGCATCAAGGCTGTTACAGTGATAGATAATTTTACTTTCTGCATTACAGATAATGCTGAAGAAATGGAGATCACAGATGAGCAGCCAGCAGAGGGGGATGGTTGGCAAGTTATACGTCGAGGAAAGAAAAAGAAATAGATTTTGTTTGATCCGATGTAAATATTTCTTGATAATTTATTGTGAACTTATGTAAAAATGGATGTACAGTGGTTGTAAGATCATGATCCTGAGGAGTGTGTGAGGTGCAGTAGGACATATTCACTTTATCTTCCCAATTTCAGTCTTTGTTATGTAAACTTCTTGTGGAACACTGAAATGTGATGGCACAGAAAATGAGATCGGATGACAGTCAAGTTGTAAATGTTAATGATATGAGTAAGTAATTAAGGAGCGAATGATGTGTGACAGACAACAGTAAAGAATGAGGAGCTCAGATATAACTTGAGGATTTGCTAATATTCAAAATCTTCTGTATACTAAAGTATTGGAATATTATGCCTACAATAAACTTCATTTAACTGAACTGAATGTTATCTTGTCCCTAACACGAACTCATGTACACCGTGGAAGAATAGAATCCCCCAGTTTTGTGAAGTGAACAAAGAAACATGATATTTTCATTCGGTCATCTGCTAGTTTGCCAAAAACCATGTGATATTTTTAAGGAAATTTGGGAATTTGTCATAATTTTCAAGCCTCACTGCCCAGTACTGGCAGAGCAGCATTATGGAGTGCCTGTAATTAAAGCGGATGCATAAATGCTGTTCAGTTCCTAGTGATTGGCATGGTGCTTTGTAATGAGGACATAATAAATTTTCACATAATAAAACTATCCATTAAGTGTTTACTGGCACTGGTTTTCCTAGATTTTAGAATTTTCAGCATGTGTTATTAGACATGGTATTATAGGTCCTTGACACCTTGAAGCAAATTTTAATTTTATTTCATGTGTGTGACAGCTTCAACGAATATCTCAAAATTTGAGTCAAAAATGAAGTTCCCTCCAACAAATCTTTTAGACCCAGGTATATTTCTTTTTAACTAGTGCATCATATATTCCTTGAAATTCAACAAACTCAAACACAATGAAGTGGTCCTGAAGAATCCATTTCACCAGTGCTCGAAAGTATATTGTTCATACACATGGTATTAGATACAGATACCTTCAGAATTTAAAAACAGTAATGAAATAGGGGTTTAAGATTGATAATGGTAGGTTTTAATAAATAAGTCTTTACTCACTGTCATGTCATAGATACACTTCAAACCAAAAGCATGATTATCACTGTCATGAGACAACAAACAAACTTCGGCAGTTAAATATGAAAATAAATCTGTATTCATAAACTGTCCACAAAAATTTGAAATGTGTAAGCTGGACCTCTAGCATTCCTGATGTTTTCAAACTCTTGACCCTTTTGCTGTCCACTGACATCAGCCTAGCTTGGCAGATCTTTTGGCTTGTGGTTTAGAACCTGAGCTTGTGGACTGACAATTTATAATGTTTTCTCCCATTAGAAACATGAAGGTTGAGAACAAAACACCACCGCTGACTCATACCCATTGTTTTATCTCAAAACTCTCTCCTGTTCTTGTAAATTTGCGATATGGCAGAGTCCACTATATAATGATGCATATGGATATCACCTGCTCCCCTAAATATATTTATACCGAGGTAAAATGCGTAGCCATAGGAAAACAGAACCTCTTCCCCACGTATTAACTGTGTAAATTGTTACGAATCATCATCATTACAGCCTTCAATAAAGATTTCTTGCGTAGCAATTCACAATCAACATTATCCCTCCAGGTAAACACTCATAATTTGTAAAGAGCATTTGTAAGTATAAAACATCTGGGTTTTGATTTGATCAGTAGCAACACTGAGCCCCAACATTAGATGAACATAGGACTTTTTACAAATGCAGTACTGCACAGTATGCCTAACAGGCATTTATGAAGTCATAATGGTGGATTAAAAATGTCTTGGCTTCACCTAGAAAATGTGTGAATTTTGACAAAAGAAATACGGCACAGCCTTCTACTATGTTACATATAACATTACACCATATTTTATGAGGATTCTGAGTTCCCTGTGCAAATGACTTACGTCTTAATTTGGCATGGGTGGGCCTTTTTAGTAGAAGGAATGTTGCACTATAAAAGACCTTATTAAAAAAAAGAGGATAAGCACGTGGATCTTCACTGGGAATAGTGTTTACATCAGGAATGACTTGGTTTCTTTTTGAGCTATAAAGAAACCGGCCTCTGAAATTAAGCAGGATAGAACAAATGCCAATGCTGACCCTTGGTCTGGGATCTCCAAAAGAGCAAGAAAGTGAAGCCATTCAGCCCGTGTTTTTGGTGTAGGCTGCTGCTCGATAAACAGTAGAAACAATGGGGATCAGTTATGATTTGGTGCACTTGTTTTGAAAAATATCCCCCTGGGCATGAAAATGCTCTTCGCCAGAGGTGTGCTCAGAACGGTCTGTTTCAGAACAATGCAACAACTCACACTCTTCAAGCGAGTGTTTGAAGTGAAATCACCTTTCTTCCTCAAACCCTGTAATTTAACTTTAATGGTTTCATCACTTTTATCTCTTTCAAAACAAAATTGGAAGAATACTATAAGTTTCTGCTGAAGACTAAAGAATATTTATTTATTTATATATTTTTGGAGGACAATGCCCACCCCACCTCAATTAAAAATCCTGTTATTTGCAATGGAAAAAGTGCATCTCAATAAAATTGCGGGACATTCTAGAATTCTCCAATATATTCACTATTCAAAATTCACATGTGTTCTAGATGAGACCATAAACTTTTTGCTCCACCCTCAAATATCATGATGTGGCAGCTGGAATGAAACTAGCACTCCAACCAAGAAGCTCGGTTAGGATGTGAATCACATTCATCTTGTAAAAGCTGGAGAAGTTTGTAATGGTAAAAAGGACAGTTTATAAATTAAAAAAGAAAGTCTCTGCTGAGCAAGTCCTGATCACAATAATGTATTCTGACATCCCGATAGACATTCCAGACGAAATCATGACCCTATATCATTTCTGAACTACATCTGTTTACATTTATTGGTCAGTTTTTCCTCTTTTACAAAATATCATAAAAAATGAAAAATGTATGTGGTACTTGTATATCATCCATGTTGATGTATAAGGCCATATTTAATAATGAGGTTAAGAAAATAGGGGTTGGTATTTATGTAAACCATTTTATTAACATGCAGAAAGCCAACTCCTCATAAAATTGTTAAGGTCATAGGTTTTTAAGTTCATACAGGAATTTCTATGTCACCAGAACTAAGCAAAAAACAATATCACTGTTTGCATTTGACCGAACGTTTGAAGTAAGACTTCAACATGGATGATACATATGTAACAAATATCAACTGGCACAGATTTCACTCAAATGTGATATAACACGTGTAGTTATCACATGATAAAGCAAACTACACCATTATCATGGGCAAAGTGCCCTTGTTCATCCCCTATTATTTGCTGATAATCTCACAATATTAACTTGATGGATGAAATTGATGACAGGTGAAATGGCACAAATATTGCAAATACTAGCAGGTAACATAGTACAGTATTACCATCACTTACTGCACCTATGCAATTAAGCATGAATACCTGGAACACATGCAAGTCGAAATCAGGGCTCCCTCTTACAAATATTTCAGACCTGACTTTATTTCTCAACACTAGTGCTTCATGTATTTCTTGAATTTCTGCAGACTGAGCAGGATGATGTGGTCGTGAGGAATTTAAGTTACCTTTGCTTGACTGTAATTTTTCACCCTGAAGTTAAATAGATCTTTCATCACTTGTCTCTTGGTAGTTATGTACACACTCTTGGTTTTGTTTTGCTTAATTCATAGGGGCCACAAAGATCTTTTGGTAACAGAATAATATATTGAGAATAAGGGAGAATAAGACACGTGTCTTTCTCAAAGTTGCCTACACCATCTCACCCTGATTTAAGTTCCGGCAACTGCCTAGACAGTATTCCTTTCTGTGTTGAATTTTGTTGTTTTTTTTTTGAAATGCAATGAAATCCCAAAAACACAGTTTTCCTTCGTATTTACTATGATCCATTCATGGCGCTAACTAGATACACAGCAAAACCAAGGCATAAATATTGTAGATTGGAAACTTCTATTTCGAGAACAAGGCAACAGAAGATCTTCAGAGGAAGATACCTCCATCTAGCAAATGTTTCAGCCCTTTGACTTTCAGACACTCTAAAATTACTGGGCCACTCTTGGGTCACAACTCCCAAGAGTCCTTCTACTGCCTTTTTTTTTCTCCTTGCCTTGGGAAGAATTTTGAACTTGCAGCCTCCAATTTATTAGTTCCTTGCTGCATATCATCCTTCCACCGTGAAGCCACAGTGAAAGTTGCAGTTTTGATTTGTAGCAGTATCCCACTTCTCACAGCTCTTACTTTTCAGCAGTCTTAAAAGGGAAGGACAAGAACTGTTCATTAAATATTTTAGTCTTTACTGCGCATTCAGAATACCAATGCACCTAACAAAATCCACAAACAATGATTTTCACAAACAGTAACTGTGACATTAATATAATGTCACTGAACAAGAGATTTACTAACAAATATATCCAAAAACACTTTAAGAAATAGCTTTAAACTATGCTGCCAGTTCCCTAATGTGCAGATCACGCAAAGGTTGTAACATCCTCTATCACCATGCGTCACATTAAATGTGGATGTAGCATATCCAGTGTAGCTATGAACTTTGGAATATTAGTTAAATGAATTTCAGGCTTGCTATATTGTGTAGTTATGCTGAAATTCCCAGATTCACACTATGAACTATTTTAATGTATGTTGTACATGTTTGCAAGAACGGGACAATGTGGCACTCCATTAGCTGTAAATGTGGTGTGGACAGGAGAAAAAAAGCTGGCCTCCAATGGAAGATTGTGAGTGCATGGCAGGAAGAACGGGTGGGAGCTAATTTTCTTTTCTGTACTTTTAACTAAACAATCTATTAATGAGACTTTCAATGAACAAAATGAGTGAAAATACATCAAACATACTATGTGACATTAGGTAAAACATTGTTAAAAAAAAATCAAAGACCTGCATAGCCCATGGAAATAAATATATAATATATGCTTTCCACATTGTTTTCCCCACAGAATTTTTAAATACCCAATTTTAATATACAGGAGCATGTGGCACTTAAAATCATGGCTTTACTGAACCAGGACTTTGTCTTGCTTTTATTTCTCTTTTAATACTGTATGTTTCATAGTTTCCTTAAATCATGGACTGATTGAACATTGATTCTTATTTTTGTTTACTTTTGTTCCTAAAATTTTGAGGAATATGTATTCCATTTGCTATATCTTGAAGTTATGAATACCAATATAAATAACAATCCCCTAAATAAAGAAACAGTGTCTTCGGATTGAGCAATTTGTTGTGGATTCTTGGATCACAAATGAGCAAAGTACGCGGCAATCTCAGGACTAAAACAAAATTCCCTTGCTAATAAAGGTAAGCCTAGATTACCTGCGCACAAGGTTTTCAACCAAAGCAAACACAATATATGCACTTTTCTTCCCCAAAGATAATCCTAACACATCTACAGTATTTAAGTACTTCAGTATCTGTAATCCAAGAGAATATTTCTATCCAGTGTGAGGTTGGATGTACTGAACATTATTACATGATTACTCCCTCTGCTGTAATATCTAAATTATTCTCCTTTCAAGAACACAGGACCCTGGTTAATAATAATTTTGGCACAAATAATTAATTATTGGGTTTATTTAACCCTACAACACGTGCCCTAGTGGAGATAAATGCATTCAAATCCTTCCACATGTGAAAAATTTTCTCAGAATTTGTGTCTTAAACCAATGCACAACCTGAGAAATATGTGGTACAATAAATAAATGCAAATGAAACGTCGACGGGTAGCTCTGGTTTCCCTACACTAGTAAAATCACAGTTTATAACATTCATAAGAATGAAATGTGGCAATCCCTCTGTACATCAACAGTATCACACAATCATAATATCACACATGAAGTATGTCATAAAGAACTCAAGAACTGATCCATCTGAAACTAAAATTGCTCCAGATAAGGAGTGAAGACTGAAGTTTTGTATATATGCAGGGCTTCATGACCAAATGTGTTATTCACTAATTTGTAGCATACACTGCCACTGTGACAGCAGTAGCAGAATATACAGGGATGTCATTGAAAATTTGGCTGTCTCCAGAATTTCCGATTCGATTGTCTCCAATGTTTCCAAAAATGTGTTCTTCTTTCCGACATTAATTTTTGTGAATAATCTGGTAAAACTGAAAATAACAAGCCAAGGCTAACCCAGCTTTTTGTACTTCCATTCTGAGAAGGCGGCTTTTCCTAAAGTCCACTTAAAAAACCGAACTAGCAGAACGACTTCATTTGAGTCTGATGTCAACCAGTGTGACATCTGTCATTAGATAAAGCACCATACTCATTGACAGGAGCTGTAAGCATGAGTTCCACTGGCTGACAGAAAAAGATTTGCATGAAGATTTTCTTTCCTAGTACTACAGTGAGTTGACAACTAATGGACTTGTGTGATGCTGTAAGTGAGTACCTATCACATAAGGGGAAGGTCAAACGAAATGCCTTCAGTGATGAGTACCTATCACATATGGAAAAAATCAAAAGAAATGCCTTCAGTCATATCTGATCCAGGAAGATGGCACTGAGCAAATATAACATTCTAAAAGTCAACTAAAGAGTTCCTACTGGCAAAAGCGACTAGCCTCAGAATAGAGTAGACAATCTGAAGATGCCAGAACTGTTACCAGTATAGCTTCAGCTTCAGAGGATGGTAAAGGCCAGGCTGTGTACACTCCACAAAAGGCTTTGGCTATATTGTTGGACTATGGCTTACTGGATGCCATGGACTGAAAGGGAGGATCTCAATTTGTATATCCCCTATAAAATGAGATATGTACAGCAACAGCAGAAAGCTATCCACGGACTATATTATATGACTTGGGTGTTGAGGTGAATTGTAAGATGCAATGTGAGATAATTTTGTCCTGTCCAGCACCAATAAAATATTAAACTGGTTTTGATGGTTCAACTGGTTAGTCTCTCTAAAAGCAGATTTTAGGTGACAGTCCTAAGGTTTCAGCAGCTGGAGAAAGTTTATCTTTAACATGTTTAGTCCTGTTGAAATGTCCTGCATTTCTGGAACTAGTGTACGAAAGAGGTAATCTGGCCCAATCCAAGACCATCTTCTAGAAACCTGTTCGTTTTAGATTCATAAAAGAAATCATGGAAGTGTTGACTGTGGAAGAAGACTTTATAAGAAATGCTATTATTCAACCAACAAAAGTGAAAGACATACAAATCAATCGCATTCTCCAACCTACAAAGATCAATGATAAGATGGAAACTGTCTTATCTGAGATAACTGATGCATCTTTGTCATGCTCTGTTTGTGGATGCACCCCAAAAGAAATGAACGATATCTCAAAAGCTGTCCAGAAATCCATCAATCAAGAAATTGGTCTGTGGCATGGCCTCTTGACACAGTATGCATGGATGAGGACTATGAATGCTGCTTGTACCCGGTTTATAAACTGGATATCCAAAAGTGGCAGGCACAGTGCTTTGAAGCAAAAGCTTCTATAGATGGCAAGAAGAAGCATCTATTCAAGATATCTCTACAAACAGGATTGAACTTATTGTTAAAGTACCACATCCCAGTGGTTCTGGTGCTTCAAATGATAGAAACAGAACAAGTTGATTCTTCCAGAACTTCAATGTTGTGGCTGAAATGCTTTATTAACATTGAAGTCATTGAAGTCTTGTTATTCATTGTGTCAAGTTTTAAGTTTCAGTCTTATTTAGTTCTAGAGAAATTAGTATGCGCCACAACACATTGATTCTACACTGATTCTGGCCCACTATGAAGTGGTTCAAAGTAATTTTGGGCCTCTCAGAAGCTATCCATTTGTCATATCTTGTGGAAAGAACCAACCTGTTAATGCATTTTTTTTTCTGTGTATTTTTCAGTTCAGCATGTGAATAGCACTTTTACTTGAAAATTCTTTTGGAATTAAAAAAAAAAACGTAATTATTTAATAAATGAAAGTGAGAGAAATGATGTGAGAGTTTTCTGTCTCTTGTGGGTTTGCAAGGTTTCAAGAAATCATTGAAGGGCTACCATGCATATTTGCAAAATTTTTGAAGTTTTGATTGCAAAATTATCAAAAATTTTTGCCACTGACATCCCTGTATTTGGTAAACATGCAAATTTCCATTCCATAAAACTACCATGCAATATGTCTCAAGTAAGCTTGGTCTTTTGTAAACAACATGTTTTGTGTCTTGTCTCTTTTGGCATGGCTCCCTAGTGATGAATAATGTGTTCAGTCATGGAGTCCTTCATATGAAAGGGTTTCTTAAAAAATATTTAACTCTTATATTCCTAAACTGTTTCTGTGTAGACCGGTCATACATGTTGCTTTATATGTCACAAAACTGTGATAAAGTGGAGTTACGTGTGTCAAGAAAGCTCAACATCATCAACTGTCCTTTTGATGTGTCTGCTCAACATAAAGCAGTGCCTATTCACAAGACTTCACTTTATTTTTGTTTTTTCCAGCAAGTCAGATCCCTCAATGACTTTCCCAGTTGCCCAAGGATCTTTTGATGGCACTTAATGTAGTGATCTGTGATTGCTGGCATTCAGACAACAAATTCATGGAGAGCCCATGATGTCCAACAGATGATTAATTTTGCTGTTGAGCCACTGAACTTGACGCTGGCGCAGCCCCTCCACCCACATGCGGGGCAAACGTGCAAAGCCCCAGGAACAGCCCACCATAGCGCCAGCCACACAGGCATTACTACTACTGTCACCTGCCAGCTTTGTGAGAGCTGAGATGAAAGACCTGAGAACGGAAAAGAATGAGTCATATGAAGGAGATCATATGAAATCTTGCATGCAAGGAAAGGGGCAGGGTTTCAGATTTTCCTGACAGAACTTGAAACAAAGGAGAAGGCAGAAAGATGGGTATAAATGAAAGAATGAAGGGAAGGCTGATGCTGAACACATGAAATGCATGGGGGTGGGGGGGAGAAAGAGGAAAAGGGGAAGTGCAGTTAATAAATCCTAAAAACTGAAGGTACATATCTTACACATGGCTTTTGTAATACTGATGCAAATTCAGAATTAGACTATAAAACACCTTTTTGGTCTTAGAAGATGACACAGATAAGAGTCACATTCTGTGTAATCTGATGCATGAAGTAATACAGAAGAAAACATACATTACTGGCACTGGATGGCTAGGGATGGATCCCCTGGCCAGTTTGCTTATGAGCCCAATGCCTAATGGAGAAGGCACTGAACACGGCCCTCTAGAACAGGTGAGGGGATTTTTTACTCTCTCGTTGGAAAGTGACAAAAGAAGGGCATAGATACCCTACGTTACAGAAAAGAGACAAGCTATGAAATGAGCTGGATGGAGAAAACAATGCCAAAATATGAATAATCTAAGCTCAATTTCATAAGTTTCAGCATGGTCAGAATGTTTCTGCAGCCCTGAAACTTACCTGTAATCATCTTTCCAATGCAATCCTATCAGTGCAGCCTTCACTGGTTTATATGTGTGACTCATATGGCAGGGCTCTCTGGCATTAAAACTGTTTGAGAAAAAGAGACAAATTAATATTAAAAACAAACATTATACATAGGTTTCGTGTGTATGTGCTCACTGTTCATAGAACCTAGCCAAATTTTCTTAATACAATGCTCTTAGACATCCACCATCTGAAACTGGCCAGCAGCAAACTCTTAACACTTATAAAAAAACAACGAAAACACAAACAAACAAACAAACAAACAGGCACAGCCAACTATCTTCCATTAGTGGGATGATTAAGACAGATAGTTTAAAGACCAAGAGGATTAAAATGGATTTAATCAGCAAGTTGAGCTGTAGCATAAACACTGAAGTGGCAGAATGTCTGATATAACTGCATGCTAAAGTACCATATTTTTTCATTATGTCATGCTGAATTCAACCCACTGTAAAATGCACAAGTAAAAATAAAACTCGAAACTTGTACCGGTAGTTGCGAATTCAGTTTAAGCAGTAATGCCAAGATATTAAAAAAAAAAATAGTCAGTAAGGTAGCAGCTTACTTCTGGAGTGATTTGAAGCTTTTCATGGCTAAAAACTCTTCTTTCTCTGCATCATCTGAGAGATGAGTGGCTGCCAAGCTGAAGGCTATATCTAACTGGTCCTCTGACACACTCCTTGTTTCTTGTTCAAAGTCCACAAGCTTACCCTAAAATAAGCCATTTTGAAATCATTTGGAAAAGCAGTAGGAGATAAGTGGGAAATGACAAATGGCATAAATCAGTCATCTCATAGTCATATGTTATTGTTTTTTCAATACACTAAAGAGTTTTTGTCCTGATGATGCAATCATATTGCACGTTAAGAACAAGATTTGAAATCCACATCCGATTCTTGTTTAAAAGCTATGATTGCAAGAAGTGTCATATAATAATATATATATGCCTGCCTGTTCAATGGTCTGCAAGAGATCTAAACTTGAAAATAAAATCTCTCTAATATCAACTTGTAATTTATCTTGTTACTAAGAGCTATGAAAGGGACTGTGGATGACTAAAACTGCCACCTGATCTGGTACATTCGGCTTCATATTGCAGGGGATGATTTTCATTGGTTTCAGGTCTCAACTTTGGTGCCCTGAAGTATATGTAACTATGTCCCTCATTTGCTTTTTTGTAAGTATCAGTTCTTACTATAGGTATGGCCCTTGTTGTAAATTCACACCTGAATCATGACAGGCTTATTGGTTAAAGGGGCTTGAAAATAAACTTGTACTCACCTGCAGTAATAAAGAGACTAGAAGAGACACCAGTACACAGCTAGCAACACACTTGCTGTCGGAATGTGTAGTCTTACATATTCTGATGGCATTGCCCTCGACCTCTTGCAGTTCATGGAAATTAGGAACACCTGTGAGAATCAGCAGGGTACAAAATCATTCAAACGGAGGTCCACTTTCACATGCAAGGTGGCCAAAAAGAAAACAATATGGTACATAAACTTTTCTTAATTCAAAATCCAGTAAGTGTAAGAATTAATGAAATATTGGGATAAATGCTAGGCACATTAATAGACAGATATCATCTATTATTGCTGTAATTTCCATTGATCAAGATGCTTTACAATTTTCATGGCATCAAAAAATTTAAACACATGTCAAAAGTGGTATGCTGTGATAAGTATGTTAGGCAACACAAAGTGCATTCTATTGGTTGACATGTTTTTAATTTTTTAGTTGTGATATAACCATATCACATAAATAATTAAACTTTGCAGTATTAACAAATAAAATCAATCTGCTAATGTGTGTAAAATTTCATTGGCATCAAATTAAAATTTTTGAAGATATTTAATTTTAAACATAAATGAAAGTTTTTTGGGCTTCAATATACACAAGAGCTCAGCCTTATTTAAAACATAAATTAAGCTTAATGTCACAGAATCACAAGGTTCTAATTGGAGGGTCCTTGCCTCTAATCAATTACATACTCAATAATGTTGAGTTAGTAATAGGTGTACATATTCTTAGGCCATCGAATGCTTGCTTACCTAATATGGCTGTCCTGACAACAGCCCCATTATCAACACCAAACATTGTGCTTGGGGCTATGTGCACAAGACTCTGAGCAACTTCTGTGTGGTTACATAGTGATAATGATGATAACGAAGATGACGAAGATGATAATCGCCTCAGACGTGCATGTTGTGGAGAGGCATTGGAAGAAATTTCTGATTCCTCCGCTGCTGGATTGAGCATCTCAGGGTTTCCATTTTCTATGACTCTACTTTCATGGAGGACAACTTTTGATGTTGAATGTGGATCTTTACAAAAGTCAGGGTGATTTACAACCTGTCAGAATATATGAAACTCTAGATGAGTGGAGGGGAGGCAAATGCAACAGAGATCCTGTGAAAACTGACTTTAACATGTATATGCACAGCCCAAAATCTTGACAGTTGTGAAGACTTGTTGGGAGAGACTGTACTAACTTATAGATCTATGATTGACAAATATCCTTATTAGCTTGTGAAGGGTTATAAGAAACTCAGTGATGGGAAGTTTCTCCATGGGTGTGCGCTCCTTAACAAGCAGTTTGTGGTGTTCACTCCATAGAAAAATCTTAGTAGAGTGCCACAGTACAAAGAGCATAACCCCAGGGAATGACAGTTGCTGCAACAGTCTACAATCAAAGCATGTATACAGAACTTTTTTGCTGGTATAGTGTTTGGAGCACAGAGAAGCTCACATGCAACTTCTTAACCCATTCAGTATCATAGCGCCCGCCTCCGGCCGCTTCCGCCTTATAAACGGCGGACCATATACGCCGATTCCGGCCGATAGTAACACTAGTATTTCCAGCTCCGTTCACACGCTTAATATACGGAGTTGTAGCCTAAAATAACAGCCAATCAGAGAAGACCTTAAATTCTGTCCGTTATAGTCACAAGGGACGCTATTCTAATACTCTACCGTTTGTTTTGAGAGCGATTTTCGACAGTGCGAAATGGCCTTCGAATTCCTCGCGAAATAGCTCAACAACGCTGCGGATCGTGATGACTATAATGACAATGACACTGTTCCTGATGATAATGCTTGTAAAAGTGATGATAATACATTTGTAGTGGTGCCGTTTGGTGACGTTGGGGATTCCGGGGATAATGATAGCGAGGCAGATCTAGATCTAGGTCTACATGATCCCGTCAACGGATTTTTAAAAAATTTCTAATGTTTTGATTAATGATTTCAAACAGTATTCTTACTTTTTTCATGTAAAGTTGACTATAAATAAAACTTCAGCCATTTTCCTTCAAATAGATGTAAAAATTATTAAAATTGATATAAAAATGTATTTGTTGTGATTTTTTAAAAATTGCTCGTATGACAAGAGTTGGAGTTTTGTCCCCTTGTGTGGTCTTAGAGCAATATCTATGCCTGAACCAGTGGTACTGAATGGGTTAAGGATGACTTAAACTGCCTCTGATTCATTCTTTGTATCAAACAGTGGCTCATGATTTATCTCATTAGTATAACTAAGACTTTAATATCAAACAGTCAATTCATGACAAAAAGCAAACTGTAAAAAATCTACCTGTCTGACAGTTTCACTTGTCATCACACCAGCTGAATCTCCCAGCTCTGGGAAACCATGTTTAGCCCATGCCTGCAGTCTACGTGCAAATTCCAACTCATCAACCACTCCAGCCCAATTGACAAGAGACTCCATCACCAGCATCTACATGAAGGAAAAAAGACAGTTGAGCACTGGCTCATGACCTCAAATCTGAATGGCCATCTAGGTATCAATGATTTCTTCTGTTTACTTTCCTGAATAAACGATTGAAGATTTAGGTTGTTTAGCAAAATACAGTGGAGCACACTGAATATGGATACACTTAGAACGTGGACATGCATACTGAGTACAGTATTTTTGATCCCGATTTGTCTTCTCTACAAGTACAAATACAGAATGCAAATTTTCACATTTTTGAAGGCTTTGCTGCAATTTTGCAACTTTCCACAAATTTGGTGCAAATTTTGCAGATTTTGGCAGAAAAATGCCCTTTTTATGTCACAGTTGCAATACTGCATCATGGGAACACAGAAAGTGGGTTTCATTTCTACGACTTTGCAACACTACCGTAGTAAACTTTGTGACTTATTGATAAATGTAACAAAGTTACGCTTCTATTTTTGCAAAATCTATCTGGATGAAATATTTAAATATTGAAGAATATATAGCATAATAACATTACAGTTGTTGGAATTATTACCCTTTTATATATTTCGTGCCAATAAGATAGAGGATATAAAACAGCATGTACTATGAATGTCAATCTATATTTTCTACTGGTTAAAGTTTAAAATGTTATTGTATGCATTAACATGATGGGAAAAGGCAAATGGAAAGTGAATGTTTTGCACATGCTTTAAGCCCTGAGAAAGTTTTGAAATTTTGATGCATTCAGTTTTACAGATCTTGCATTTTTTGAGTGCATTTTTTGTTTGTATCATAACATCCTTTACACCAAATAAATTCCTTCAGTAATAAATTTCACCCATTTCATGAAAAAGAAGATTTGCTTGAATTTCATGTGAGTTATTCAGAAGAGGGCAAATGTTTCTGATATACTCTGCGTTTAATGCTTGTCTCTAACTGCAGCAAAGACCCTTTTTGTCAAATGGATGTCATAAATTATTTCACCTTTTTGTTCCTTGTGTTTTATTTTTTATACTGTAAAACGGCAGTCTAACATTTCATGGCAAATATCTAGAAATATCCAAGTCATGCTGTCTCTGGGTTATAGAACAAAAGTCTTTTCTGCTTTTGCTGCAAGAGCTTAAAGGAAGACTGCACCATCCTACAGACTACATTAAATCATACTATACCCTATTATTCCAATAAAACAGTCTTTCAAGTGTCTGTCATAATGATATAACGCCTCTGCTGGCCCAAGACAACCCACAGGGTTACATTATCCAAGTCCGAATTGTTACAACCACTGTGCGTGTGGCGGCCATAGGCTTATGTCAAATACGTTCTTGCCACATGGCCAAGCAGTCTAGCCAGTGCTCTGCGGATGGGTGATAGCATGCTGGTATGAATGTTTTAATTCCTCTGTGAACAGTAGATATGCCAAACGAAATCATGCTAAGGCAATAAATGTGCAGAATACTTTTTCTGGCTTACACTATCAATCTTTACATTTGAATTTGGAATAACAGAGCCTAAATTAAAAGCTAAATAATACATTGTCAGGTAGAGGTGTCTGTGGCTGCTGGAACGTTAAGTGACGTTAGCGTTTTTGCCACAGGCTTATGCTGATCGGGGAAAGGGAATAATTCTGGACGCAAGGGCAAAACCCGGTTACTCTAGCTCTCCTTATTGCGTCATATTACATACGCGGACGGCAACAGAACAATGCTCTTTCTTCGCAAAATTGACTTGGTGGGCATCATAGATAATTTTTTGAAAGAAAAGTACTGAAAAACGGAAAATTATTTTTGACGTGCGTGTCCCACTTTAGGCATGACAGGAATTACCTATATCCAGTTTACATATTTGATACTTATGAGAAATGAAGTTGCTGCCATCTTTGCTAGAAATGTGAGACTGACAAACCTTACCTGTATGTAATAACCAGATTACTCACCAGCTGGTCGAAGTTCGCAGTCCAGTCTCCCTGCCGCCATAACACTCTATGCTCATCCTGAACAATTTTGCTGTATATCAAATCATCATCACAACCATAATGGAATGCACACTCATCATCTGACATCCAGCGACAGGCAATCCCTATGGCATCACCAATGGCTGCACCGTAGATTAGACCTGAGGAACAACGATATAGGAGTTCCAATATATCACAGGCCAGCTTTTCTTACTCAACTGCAGTAAGAAATAAACCCAGTTCTTTCTGGTCATGTACTGTTTAGCTCTTAAATTATGGCATAGAGACAAACCCATCATCAGCGAGACGTCTGTGAACGAATGTAAATAAGCTTCCTTTCTGGAGAAATATAGTTTATGCTATAACATGGATATTCCATTACTGCTCCAGCTGTGATAAAAAAATGCCTTAATATTTCAGTTTATCATGACAGAAAATTGCTCTGCAATTACAGAGAGATTATGAGACCTACAAAATTAATAAAATTTTCTTCTCTGTGGGAATTTAAAATTCTTATCATCAATTTAGTTAACAATTCTCCTATTTTATCCTTTATCAAAATCCAACCAGCAGCTGTAGAGAAGTGGAGACATCCATAGCAGCTATAAAAATCTTGTAATGATGTTGCTACAGAATGATATAATGCACCATGATAAATAACATGACAGATACTAATGTTAATGCAGCTACTAAAGTGTGCATAGATTAGTAGACCACAGCACATGCAACCTTGTGGCACTCTTAAAACCCATGTCGTTATTTCCATTATGTCTCTACTGTGTGTGTCGAGAAAGCTCATGAATATTTTGATACACAGAAATTATCAAAAATGAGCCACTGAAACATAACTAATGATCAAAATAATATCATATTCACCTATGATTCTGTCTCGCAACTGGAAAGGCGTGAGGGTAGTGGCATCAAGGGGCGGCAGCAGTGGTGCTTTGATTCTGTTGGTTGTATGTGATGTGTTGGTCTGCTCCTGGATGTACTGAATCTGTGCTGAGTGTGGGTTGTTTACTGGGGGCTCCAGCTTGTTGCCACAGCATCGGGGAAAGTGGTTGAGTGGAACTGAGGGACAGGTAGGGAATGTCTCACAACTGTTCAAGTATTGCTTGCGAATGTAATCTAGTGTTGAAGATGAGCCCTCATCGCAGACAGCTTGAGGGGGACTCTCTAGACGATTCTGTAGGAATGATGTGAACCTTAACTTAGTGCTGACAACACTTTTAATATGTTAACATTAAAGCTCATCCATCTCTGAAGTGACATTAATTTCAACATCCCACATCCTCCGATGCAACATTTAAAGAAAGAAAGTAATGCAGATAAGGCCTGTGAGTATTAAGACATGAAAGAGAAACCCGGCTAAACCGTGTTCAAAAAGCCCTCAGACTCACTAAATATACCAGAGACATGACAGTACGCTACAATACCCAACACTGAGCGATCTAACTGTTGTCAGCAATTATTTATTTTGGGCTAGGTTACAACGTTCATGGTGTATTCCTTTAGTTGTACCAGCACTTTCTTATCACTGCATGAAGACAAAACATCACCAGCTGCTAGAAATGAGAGCTCTCCTTCACCTGGGTGCAGCAGCTGGTAAATGTCTATGTCTCCACAACAGTCACTTAACACAGCAGCTTGAAAATTGATGTATTTGCTTTTCGAGATCCTGAAGTAATATGAGCATGGTGATATGGAGTAAGGGATTACAGGTTTATAATGAGGTCAAAGGGAATTCGAGATCATGAGGTTTTATTGTATTCAAATATGCTACTTATTTCACTTGCAGTTGTAGCAATGACCAGTTGTTAACTGATGTGATGACATCACATCAACCATTAAACCATTACAATACAGCGTATAAGGCATTTAAATCTGTATGCGGGTAAAAACAGTTCTGACCTGCTGAGCCAGCAGTAGGTGAACACGGCACTGTGGAGAACCTAAAGATAATGGCAACTCTTTCAGTTTGTTGTGAATTACATTCAGCCGTCCCAAGGATTCCATATTTCCGATGCCTGCAGGCAGATGACGGAGCTCATTGTGAGACAGGTCCACCTGGTGATAAAGAATATCAAACAACTGCAGCTGTTTCATGTTACCACCAGCAAAAACAAAATCACTCAAAAACTTGGAATTTGTTGATGGACAACAACTGTCGATTTAGTGGAAAATCATACAAAAGAAAAAGATATTAAGTCCATTTCCTCAAGGCAAAACTGAAGGATAATGCCTTCACAAGACTGTGAGCTAAGGAATACTGCAACCATCACAAGGAAACTGTCCAATTCATTACCTCAAGACAGACTCAAGAGGGTGCCTTAAAAGGTCACCAGTCTTATTATATTCATCATCACTGCCAACAATACTGCAACCACCACAGTCATGATAATGATAACATGACAATTCACCCTCTTCACACAACATAATGCAGTCACCTAATGCATGAGGAGCAGAACTACTTCCATATATTATAAAAATGTAGACAAATCCCAGTGAATGATGGCGCATCCAAGACCTTTAAACTTATTCAGGATTGGGGTCAATTAACTGCTTATTTACCTTTTCCAGTTTGACGAGATGCACAAAACTATCAGGAAGAGATGACAACCGGTTATACTGGATCTGAATTTCCTTCAGGTGGAAGAGCAGACCAAAACTCTCAGGCAAAGTGTGAAGTTGGTTATGGCTGAGGTCAAGGCTGCTAAGGTGTGGAAGACGGAGGGGCAGCTCTACAGGAATTTCTGTCAGGGCATTAAAAGCGGCAGTCATACTCTCATAGAGAGAAACAGAATCTCGAATATTCCAAGGGAGCTCTGTGAGGCAAGCATCATGGAAATCTCCATTTAGGTGCTGGGGAGAGAAAAGATAATGAAATATCAGCCACAGAGTGAGCATAATAAATGGAGAACAGTTCAGATGCAATACACCTTAAGACAGTGGTCATCAGCAATTTGACAACTTCATAAGATAAAATCAAATGACTGATTTAGGCAAATCTTGATTAATCATTTTATGCTGCCTCTTTGCTGTGCTTAAACTGAACTTTATTATTTACTGCACAGGCAATTCTGGCAGAATGTCATCAGTAATACTAATTTCTGAACGGTTTTGACTCTACAGTAATTGACTTTGAATGTTTCTAACAGGGTTAAATGTATTCTTTAAATGTACAATGAAATTGGTTTCTGTATAATAACTATTATCAGAGCTCTTGAAATTAGCATAACTGATGTGGATTTCTGCTGGAATTGTTGCAGTCAAGTCTGAAGTGAAAGTGAAACTGAAAGCAAGCAAAGTATTTCAGCCCTTCTTCTCACAGTACCATAGCATAATTGAATTCACTGCTGTTTGATCAGAACAAGTAATACTTACCTTGATGTATTGCTTTGGAGTGACTTTTCGACTAAGGTTGAGAAGTTTTCTTTCATCAGCTCTGACAGGTGCAAAGTCATGGGCTTCAACATTCCCCATGCCTCTAGATAACTAGAACAACATATAAATAAAATCTAGTTTTTTACTACAGTATTGTTTTTTTCTTTAGAAATGGGACGTAATGGATATGGGGTAATATGAAAAGTATTCTGTAGAATAGATTTAAGGAAACACTCTTCCATTCTCAACTGGAAGAATGGCCACAAAACCAAAGCTTTGGAGTAGGGTAAATAGTAAATGATATGATGCTCTTGCAATCCAAAATTGAGACTAAGCTAGACTACTAGATCCTGACCAGTTCTCTTTCATCCATCACTGACTGACAATGACAATGAATGGCATATACACAGCAACACTAGCCTAGTACTTTAGTACGTTATAAGTAGTAAATAGTAATTTAACTTTGCATAACCTTACACTTATATAATAAATATGGAATATGGTACTAATTCACTAATTCTTATCTCAAAGATTTATATTAGACCGGTCTTTAACCTTGATCTTGGGAGCCATGCCATACTCATGCATGGAATCATGGAGAAAGGATGTACAATTGCTGGAAATAATCTAGACTTGTTGACATGACTAGTCTATTTTAGATTCTAGTTTTAGATCTTGACTCCTAGACTAGGTGAGAGTAGTGAGACTGAATCTGGTGCATAGAACAGAAGGCTATCTCCTGGGACAGGACCGCTCTTGCATTAATGCAGTTCATTTAGTCATTGGTTTAACCACAAGCTCGGTCCTATTCTCTGATAATCCCGAACAGAATACGGCCAGCGATACAAGATTCAATAGATTGCAATCAAATTTCAAATGGACATTCTGTCGTAATCTGTCTCCCGATCGCCTCGCGATACTCCTCTTGAGCGGGCAGCGCACTGAAATAAAGCACTAGGCACGGGAGACTGGTCATTTACTGTGATGTAATTAGAAATCAACGCGATTTACATTCTGTAAAGACTGTTTACAATGATAACATCATACCAGCGTAAATGTACAACTGTAACATCAGTTTTCCAAATGCTATGTACACGACTGCAAAACGGAAGTAAACACGTGAACTTGATTTCAGAATTGAAGAAGTTTTGAGCGCCGGACGTCCTCCGGTCATTTCGTTGTTTTTGGATCTCCCTATTGTAAATTTCAAATTGCAAGAAAACAAGAGAATTCACAGAGCTCAACACATGCGACTGCCTCTTGTCCATGACAAAGTTATTATCTTATTGCTATATGAATTTTGGAATGGTACTTAAGCCATAGTTCCCGGGCATTAGATCCCATACTGGAGGTCTCCATTCCTTCGTCACAATCAAGATTCATTATTTTAGTACCTATTTCAACTACCAATAGAGGTTACTATAACTAGACTGGGGACTGCTAAGCAAGCAAAGTATCTAAGATCCATGTGGGACCCACATGCGTTCCACAAAATCTGTGAATGGGTTAATCTGCATGTAACCCGCACAAAACTATAGTTCCACGATGAAAGGTTTTATTCAGCCAATATGCCAGCATCATTTCACAATACAATACAATATCACATGAATATAATACACTGAAAAAACGCATACATGTTCATCGTGTACTTTATTTCCAATCATCCACCACTTTCTCATGTAGCTGACACCCATACGTTCCAGAACTAAAGCACAAATTATGACATTACTGCTGTTATCACTCACTCTCTCACATCACACTTCTAAACCCTCTCTCTATCCCTTTCCCTCAGAACATTCATTCCCTCCCCTCCCCCAACTTCTTCAACTCCTTGCAAGAGGGCGCCCATTTCAGCTCAAATTTCTGCATTGTATTTTTTGAAAATTCCAAAACATAAATGTCTTAATCCCATTCACTTTTAAAGTACATGTATTTTACTAATCGAAACATATTTTTAAATACCCCCGAAATATTTTTTTCCAAACTTCTTTAATTCGTAGACATATTATCAGGCAATGAAATTCATCCACTATATCGTTAGATAAGCTATATATTATTCCATTTTTATTGTCTAATGTAGGTCTCTTCCTCTTTCCCCTCTCCACCATAAATGCATGAAAACTTAGCATGATCTTAGTAAGAGCCATTCTCCTTGCTTTGCTTTGACAAACATTTAAATAACTTCCATATTTCAGGTCTAATTCAATATGTTTATACAATCTTTTATTACTACTTGCTGTTATTGCTTCCCTCAATTCCCGTCCGTAGCAATCCGTTAAACATGCTTTAAATTCAGATAGAAATACCTTTTCATCCTTAAAGGAAAGTTACATCGTCCCACAGACCATAATTAAACCATACGATATCCTATTATTCCAGTAAAACAGTCTTTCAAGAGTTTGTCATAATGATATAACGCGCCCCAGACAACCCACAACGTTACATTATCCAAAGTCAGAATTGTTACACCCACTCTGCGCGTGGCGGCCATAAGCTTACGTCAAGCCGTATAGCCAGTGCTCTGCGGATGTGTTATAGCATGGTGGTATGAAATGTTTTAATTCCTCTGTGAACAGTAGATACCGTATGTCAAACAAAATCACTCTGAGGCAATACAAATGCAGAATATTTTATCTGGCTTATACTGTACTATCAAACTTTACATTTGAATTTGGATGACCAGAACCTTATATAAAAGCTGAATAATACATTGTCAGATAGAGGTGTCTGTATCTGCTGGAACTTAAGTGACGTCATCGTTTTTGCCACAAACCGCTGCTGATCGGGGAAGGGGAATAATTCTGGACACAAGGGCCAAACCCGGTAACTCTAGCTCTTCTAATTGCGTCATTTTACAAACGAGCATGGTAACAGAAAAATGTTCTTTCTTCGCAAAATTGACTCGGTGTGCACTAAAGATAATTTTCAGAAAGAAAAAGTATTGGAAAATGGAAAATTATTTTTGATATGCGTTTTCCTTTAACATTCTGTTCCATCTAGACTATAGGCTATTATGCGAAGCCTTTTGCGAGACAAGAGGTCCTTAATTAGCGTTGTTCATGTCACGATCTCTGGATCTGAAATTAACATTTAGGGGTACTCCTCTTCATACTGAGAACAACCAAGAAATTAAGGTAAATTTTTTTTTTTTTATGAGGTCTATCAAATCCAAATTTTTCAACACTTTCTCACTCATTACCCAGGAGAAAACCAGATAGTATATAATGTAAGCCTTTCCCTCATGAATTCATCTCTTGGAACCATATCGCGTCACATAACTCGCATTTAGCCGCTTACGTGAAGTCCAGTGAGACCGATAAAAATGTTTGATCATTCAAGATTTAATTTACATGTAAGTCTAGGCAAATAAACTCGTCCGATTTGCCTCTTTGAACTATTAAACAGTTTTCTCTAAAGTCACTTAGGCCTACATGAAATTCCACAATCTCTAAGTCTCCTTTAATAGAACTGTTTTTGCTGTGACAGGTTAGAAGACCATAGGGATGCTGGCTATAAATGATGGCACGAACACCTTTGTGAGTATCATTCATAAAGCAAGCAAGCAAGCAAGCAAGCAAGCAAGCAAGCAAGCAAGCAAGCAAGCAAGCAAGCAACTAACCACACGACAGATGAACTCACTAGCCCAGTGACCCAACCAACCAACCAACCAACCAACCAACCAACCAACCAACCAACCAACCAATGAAGGGAACAAATGTAGGAAAGTTCGGCACGGGCAGCACAACTGGCTTGGGAAGATGCAGAGAGACTGAAAGCGCAAAGAAAGGCCAGAAAGGGATGAGGTGGGGGCTGATTAGCAACCAAATCTCTGTTGATCTGCGGGCATGTCCAGCTGCCAGCCATTTTGTGAAGAAAGTGCCGAGGATGTCAGCATGTAGTGTTTTCACTGGTTATGTGCTGCATGTGCAGGGAAGTTCCATTATTCTAATTGGACAATCTGAGGGCATTATCTGCGACTCTTGTCATCATCACCACTCCACTTGGCCACTTCTCACTTTGTATGTATCTGCTTCTTCTCATCTCTGTCTCTCTCTCTCTCTCTCTTTTTGTGAATGGCTGAATGAAGCATCCAAACTACTGGCAAAGTGACAACTCCATCATTCACATTTCTACACTCTTATGATTAGTTTGGAACAGGGGCGTATACTAGAGAGGTCTATTATCCCTCCTCTCCTCCGATGAAATGTTTGTGTCTTCCCTCCCTTCTCCCACCTTACTCCTGTTTACCCTCCATGGGGACTGAACCCTAGCGGCCTGTCATGATTTTGATACAATCAATGCCGGAATCAGGCATAATATGAAGGGGCTGTGTAAAAACCTAAAGCCTCACAATGGCCTTAAAACATTTTAAAAAAATAAAACTTTGTTGTTGTTGCAATGTTATCATTTCTTGCTAATAAATATTTAAAAGGCATATAGATCTACTTTTCAACTTTTGTTTTGTTTTGGTGGTGACCGAAAGTTCTATTCTGGTACTCACCTTTGTCCTTTGTGAGACACTCTGAGGACTTCCAAGCTTTAAGCTTTATATAGATCTAGCTTAGGACAATTAATGCTGTACTCTGTGATATTCTGTATCTGCAGAAATTTGTTTTTGGGTCGCTTCGAAGCCTCCGAATGGGGCAGACCGCTTTAGGGAATACAAAAACCTCTAAATGACCAACCAAAAAGTCTAAAATAGAACACTTGATATAATCGCTGTGTGCATGTGCCTTAAGGTTGCAAGAGCCTAATTGGTCCAAAAAAAACAACAACAACAACAACAAAAAATGGACCATCAGAGTCGATAGTAGCAGAGTATAAAATCTGTTCTTTGTGCGGGTCTGTGATCTGCAAAAGAAGGCCAAATTTTTAACCCCTTTTCATCTAACTTAATATTGTAAAAAAAAAAAAAAATAAAGTGAAGGACCCCTACTGTAAACAGTATATAATTTGAGCTCAGTGGTGGCATCAGACCTGCAGACTAGCCTTGGCAATCTCGTAACGTTCCTGTGGATCGAGGAGAAATTTTTATTAAATGACTCAAAGAGGCTTTTACAATTTGGCTTCTGCAACCTCAACAACCACTGTGACCCACACTCCTCCCTCCTTATCCTCAAGTTATTGTAATATTTCTTTGTTTTGCTACACTGCTGTCTCTCTATCAGAAAGCATTTTTTTTTTGAATAGCCCATTGTAAGCACTATTAGCGCTTAGATCAAGACTTCTATAAGCATCTAGGTTACTGTGATTCAGATTTGGCACATAATGACTATCAATGAATTTTGTTGTTAAAAAATGAAAATGGGTTTTTAAAATATAGTTTTTATCCACATCAACTATCCTGCACAAACACAGAAACACACACATAAACCGACCTCATTCTTCGTATTTAATTCGTCTTAAGAATTCAGGAAAGGATTCACAAAAATCTGTTGTGATACTCGAAACGTATGACCCATTCTGAACAAATTTGCCAAAGGGTAACCATTGTGCTCCTAATAGCTCTAAAATTCAAAGACAATCTCATAGCTTTGAAATATGATTCTCTAACAACTCTGTCGATGCTATAAATAATTGAAATTTATTGTCTGGATCGATGAGGAAGTTATATGTTGGTTGGATTTGAAACAAAACAGAACAAAAGCAAAACAAAAAAACAGAAAAACAAAAACAAAAAAGCAAAACAAAGCAAAGCAAAACAAAACAAAACAAAACTAACAAAACAAAACAAAAACAAAACAAAAAAGTACATTGGCTTGACGAGCCAAATAGGTTGGTGGTTATTGACAGTATTTATAGTCCCCTACAGCATAATTTCCTAATCAGAAACTTTCAAAGTATCCAAAAATAAATTCCTTTAGACCATCAGAGATGAGTGAAAATGTTTAATAACACGAGTGTTTATAAACATCTCTCCTCTCCTTCTCTCACATGAACCGTCTGTGACCAGTGGCTGGCTGATGGAAGCACCAAGGGCCTTTGACGTCACACCGTTACGACGGTGTGCCTGGCGTCTTCAGGAAGTCTAGCACCGTTGGCAGGCGATTGCGTCCACTAAACTCACTCCCTGGGTCTATCCCTGTCCTTCTCTCCTCCATCGTTTTCTTCTCTCCCTGCGTCTCTCCGCCCATCATAGACATGGACAAAGACAAAACAGCGTCACCATGGTCACATGACCTGTTTGTAGATGATTGATCTTCTTTAAAAGAATAATGTAGATTCTTGTAACATGGATGGCTTAGTAGTGAGGGGTGCCATTATGGTCCCTATATATAATAACCCAGGAAAGCAACTGGTTAAACGGACGAGAACTTGGTAGCTGTCAAGATCTCCACGTCCACGTTTCTTTTTTGCAGGTAAGGTACAAGTAACTTAGCTGAGTATTTGCTAGTAAATTTAAAATAATGTCACGCTCCTCCCACAATTGCCTAAGTCAATTTTTGAGATTTTTGAGAAATTTAGGGCTCTCAACCTGTTGATCAAAGCAAAACAATGAGGCAGATGTGATTTAGAGTGTAAAATTAGGATGTGATAACACGTCAAAACTCTACGTTTGTTCCAATAGGAAAAAGAAGTTAAATAGAGGATTATAATAATATAAACAACTCAGATCATCAAAAAAAAAAATAGCAAAACAAAAACAACAACAATAAATTAGGCAAATGTGAAATGAATGTGACGATTATATTGTGCGGTTATGCAGTTTGTGAATCCAGATGATTATAATGCGTGGTAATAATCAGTTATGGCAATTATCTAATTCAGGTAAATAAATAAGCCAAGCAATAAGTATATAATATGTTTTTTGAGGTAAACATAACTTTAATAAAGTTAACATTGCTAAAATACATTCGATGAAAGCGATAGACTGCCACCATTAGAAACACGACGTCATCTCAATTTTCAAGTGTTGTATATCCTTGGCAAATTTCCTGGACTATCCTAACACAAGATGTGTTTAGATTAGAGCATAGTGGTAGGGTTAGGGTTAGGAGCGAATTTGGGAAGAAAATAAATTCTTAGTTAAAACTCTCTCAGATCTTTACCAACGGTGCTTTCCCTTCCTTAACCTTGCTTCTAACACTAACTGAAGTAGATTTTAGGGGAGTCTCAAGTCAAACATTGTGAACTAACATTACGACTGGCTAATGAGGGCTTATCTAGCTTCTGACTTCGGGTTCATCAGGAATACAACTTCCACTAAGAGACAGTCAAAGGCGCAGATTAGAAACTGTCGAGGAATTTGATTGGCTATCTAACTTAAATTAAAAAAAAAAATATTATAACTTTGTTTGGTTAACAAGGGTCTCTTATTTCCTTGTTTATATATGCACTGATATACAGACCACTTCATAATATATATAACAACTCGGCGGGAGCACGGAAAATCTCGCGATTAAATGAAGTGAAGCTATTAAACTCGAGATTTATATGGCATAGTTCGCCATAAAAGTCTCATCTCCTTGTCTTTCTTACAAATTATACCATGTTCAAATTTTCTTCATGAATTATGAATAACTCAACGCAAACAATTCGTTTTGCTAAATTCCTATACGTTGCGTAGTCAAGGTGTGCAAATTGATGAAAAAATAAAGTACCCCTTTTGATTAGCCTTTTAAACTTTAAGTTGATTTCCTGAAGACACACTTTTTTTCTTTTAAAAACACGATCTTATTGTAAAATCGACCTTTCCCAGCGGCATAATTCGTTACGTAACGGACGGTCCATGGCACTTACAGCCAATGACTTTTAACATGTCGACGTTTCTTATCTCGCTCGGATGCCAAATTTAGTGGTGGTCGTAGTTATTACAATCAAAGGGGGCCATTTACCGAGAAAAAAAACCCAATGTGTTCTACAAAAGCAAAGTAATAACAAATTGTCTTGAAACCTTCTTAAAGGGGGATTAATCTCTGTTCTTCCGTTGTCGTGAGTCATAGTCAAAATATTAATACATAATTCTTTCAGGTTAAAAAAAAGATTAGGCTCCACTAGGTTTTCTGTATAAGGGATACAATATTTTCATATCAATACAAAATGTTGCATGAGATCTTGTTTTCTTCTATAAATCTCATGTTTTTTTTCTTATTTTGCACACGACCTACTAGATCTGTTGAGGTACCGTGTTCGCCAGCGTTGCTTCCCTTGAATATGGACTAAATTTTAATGGATATTCCGAATACTCTGTCCGTAACAACCCAGAAACCTTTGCTTGGAGACTGCATCCTGTCGACTCCCATCACCTCCCAACCTCCCGTCACTTTCATGTATCAACCTTAGCTATAGTTCCGGACTGTAGTAAAGTTGTTTGTTTAACACCTTTAACGAATTACGAAATAAGTATATGAATCATGTCTACGGGCGGGGCGAGGAATGCTGTCGGGGGTGGGGAATGGGGATGGAGGGAGGGCTAAATGTTGAAGGCGAGAGCATTCTTTAGCGAAGGAAGGAGGGGTGGACGGTATTCGGGGACATGTTACCTTGGAACATTTCCAAAGAGAGGATGCAAAAGGTGCAGTTTCGGGTCATTACTGGTTGAAAGTATACGATAAAATTTTTATCAAGAGTTGTCTATTTCCAAAGTGGGCTTCCAGGAAAAACAACCATACAAGTCATTCCAAGGCTCTTATAGTTAATTTAGGGGGTCCGAGGCCAATTACCAGGGAAAAGTTTCAAAAACAAAGGAAACATAAATAGAAAACAAATTAAAACAAATTTAAAAAGCAACTGGATGCCATTTCTAGTTGAAAAATAGATGAACTTTTTTCAAAAAATAATTTGTTTATTTTTAAGGTGAGTTTTAACGAAAAATAAACACAAAGTACATTCTCCGATCTCAAAAGTGAATAGGCACCATACGCTGTGAAAGTCAGTATGAAGAGAATATTCAACAAGAATACAATCACATGTAATACACTCATCTGTCCGCATGACACAACAACAAAAAAACTATTTAGCTGCCGAACCCTACATTGGGAACACTCCCAAATCATAAAGTTTAAAAAAAAAAACAACCCAAACCCCAAAAAACAACAAACCACTACGGTGATCATGCAGATCTACACCAACACGGACAACATGAGAGTTTGTGCATTAACGATGAGATCTCTTACCATCGTCATCATTACAGTAGTGCATTGACGCTGAATGCACCCTTCTTGGCATTCAACATGCAGAGTTAATGTGATTCATACGGTGGTAAGAGATCTCATCGTCAGTGCGCAAGCTCTCAAACGGACAGGATATAGATAGACGCCTCCGCCATCTGCCAAAGCCAAGAACATCACCGAGTAGTATGACTCGTACAAGTATCCATTAAACATTAAAGCATCAACACCAGTAAGCACTATCAAACCACTCACTGTTTACAGTGGGCGTGTAGAAATATCATGGCTTGATTATTAGTAATCAATAAATAAAGTATGATACTGACCTCTACAATGGGTTTATTTTTCGAGAGTAAAGATTGAGTCCACTGAAACATGTGGAGACTATGTGCCAGAAAAAGACATGGAAAGCTGGAAAGTGAAGGAGTGAGAAAGTGAAAAGAGATGGAGAGCTAAAAAAAGACAGGAAAACAAAAATTATGGACTGACACTTTTTTTTTGTTTGTTAGCAGGCTTTGGCATTAGAAGAGAAAATGTATGGAAATTGACGTCAGAATGACTGTTTCTACTACAGCTCGTTTCAAAATAGTCTGCGGCTTTTTGACAAATATTTCCTGAATGCTGCCAACTACTTGACTGTAATTGAAAGTGTTTTTCCAAAACTCAGTTAATGTACTTTCGTTGGAAATTAGTTAGTGGTGTATTCAAGCATGGATTTCTGGGTTAATTTATTCAAAACCTAAATGAGCTCAAAATCTGCACTTCTTCAAATTTTACTTCATCTAACAGTAAATAAATACTGTAATATATTATGATGTGTTATTAGCAATTACATTAATGTTATTTCCCTTTATTAAAAAAAATTTCAGAGACTCCCATGCATAGTTTTAGAAAAACGTTCTTCAATTTTGCACGCCTGTGTAAATCAGTTTGTCTGAACAGGAAGTAATGTTTTCCTCTCTTAACTCATAGTAAAGCTTTACTTTTTCTTCTTAACTGTGTTCATGGTAAAAAGTTTTCTTCAAAATCGTTAGTTTAAAATTCGCAATTGCTACTTGGTCAAACCTTCAAGTGGTTTACAGCATGACGGCGCAACGTGCCGCAAAAGCAAACTATGAAAGCAATGCTGTGTTGAGCTTCGGTTATTTGCACCGCCACTCCCGATAAAGGAATGTAAAGAAATAAAGTGAGGATGGCATTAAACTGAAATGACTTAAAGTATTTGAATGTCCTTTCAAGTTCGGCACAGCACTGCATTTGTTAACACTGTGAAGCTGTATTGTACAACCTCATTTTAAACATATAAACAGGGCCTATTTCCAGTGATATAAAAGTGTGTAATAATTTTTTTGGTTTTTCACACGTTACATAAATTTGACCTTTGACCTGCTTACGAATACTTTGATTGAAAGCCTTGGAAACCTCTAGGCGTATGAATGTGTGACGTCATTTCTTTTGTGGTGTCATGAATTTGTGACGTCATTTCTTTTGTAACTATTTTCACTGCTGTGGGGTTTTCCTCTGTCTAGATTTAAGTAAAAAATATATTTCAGTCTGTCTTTCTTATCGCTTGTCATCGTTCTTTTCACGTTTCAGTTTCAGTTCAGTTAAACATTTAAATTAAAGTACTTGAAATTTCACAGTGTTTCTGTGGTCTAAAGTTTCATCGATGATTGTCAGCTGTTTGGATCTACTTTGTGTCCCGTCAATGTGTGGTTCATTCAGTTCAGTTGTGATTGTTGTGTCTCAAACAGGATAGGGGCCATTTCAGGGTCCTTCTCATATTTTTTTTTTTTTATTGGTAAGATTCTATATGATAAAAAGGATCTGAGACTCGCGTTTGTTTGATATCAGATTTATGAAATTCGTCATTCATTTATCGTATTCGCTCGCCAGAGGCTCGTGAATACAATAAATGTATAACTCATTTCATAAATCTGATATCAAACAATCACTCATTACCGATCCTCTATAACTGTTCGCTAGAAACCTTGAAGTCACGTAGAGAGGCGATGGAATGAAATATAAGGAGAAAGAGAATAAGGCAGAACTTAACATGGCATTTGGGGAAGAGAGTATAATATCACAAAGTAACTATGTTGGTAAACTCAGATTTATGGATTACAGGGACGCTACGTCCCTGGTCCGTAAAAAGTAAACCTTTTACTGTGACCAAAATTGTTGATTATATTAATTGAGCAATACTTTATGTATATGATGGTAATAGGTTCCTAGATCCATTCCAGGGAAGCCACTATGACGAGAAATTTATGTGAGCAGATCTGATAGTCTAGATTATCTACGTATTTCTTTTTTAAAAAGAAGGAGATTGGATAGGACATTGAAAAGCAGGATGAGCATTACCATCAGCGTTATCTATAGAATATCGATATCCAGGGCGCGTTATGATTATTTGCAGGATTTGTGATTGGCCGCTATTTATAGTCTCTGTCTTGTCAACCTCATTTACACTAGGTCAACAGACTTAGAGTCTCAATATATCTCGCAGCCAGTCTAATCCGTTTCTAACTCTTCCGCATCAGTCGCAGCCATCTTGGCTTGCTTTAAGCTTATGTCGTTTTTTTTTTCTCTATAGATCCAGTTTTTGGTATGACATAAAAGCTTAATGTGTGTTCTTTTACTGGGACAAAATATTTTTGGTCTGGCTGTTGTTCTAGCCTGAAATTATAGTTATTTGAAGTGGAGGGGGTCACTCCATGCATTGAAATTAAAATTATGAGAAAATCGCTGTAAAATTGAACTTTTTTATTTGACCATATTCTAATTCATCTAATATGCCTCACAAAGAAAAAAAAATTCAGATTGATCCACAATCACTGGTCATCTGTCCATAGACAGACCCCCCCCCGCCCCCTCTGATATAAGTATAGCAAACACTTCTCGCAAGTCAGCGCATCCGTTTCCTACTCTTCCGCATTAGTTGCAGCCATCTTGGCTTGCTTTAAGACTGATAATTCTACTGCTTAGAATCCCCAAGGGACACCCACAGAATGAAAGGACCGCCCCGTTCGGGCACCTGCGGGGACCAAACAAACGCAGTCCTGTTTTCTTATTCAGTAAGGTCTCTTTCAAACCAATCGGGTGATGCCGACGTCCGCGTTTAAGAACGGGCCCAACACGCATCCGTGACTCTTGCTCGAAACGCGGCTAAAAACCGCCCTGTTCTCTCCAGTTTTTTGTTTTTCTTTGTTCATTTTGCACACATAGAAGCCAACCACACTGAATTTGACCAGTGCATTATGCGCGGAGGAGGGTGTCGTCCGTCATGTGTGAAAACATGCATTGATTGGTATGCCCCAGTCCCTCATTGCGCGGACGCATAGGTGAGGGGGCAAGCAGAAATTACACATAAACTTTGTCACTAGCATCACCCACTCACAGTACCGTCGGTTACATTCGGTTTTGCTGGGGAACCCGGATATAACACCACTTAAAGGTAGGGGTGCCCTAGTTCATTTTTAGAACTCTTTTGACCCTTTCCTACAAAACCGAGTGCTGTTAGCGGGTTCTGCTACCAATCCCCCCCCCCCTCCNNNNCCCTCTCTCCACCGGAAGAGGCCTGACTCTTATGACAAAATGGCGGGCAGACAAGTTCACAATTTTTCACTACCTCACTATCCTCACACAGAATGAAAAAAAAAAAGGGAGGGGACGCAGGGGTGGCGGAAATAATCAACCTCTATCATTAAAGACCACAAAATAACATAGTAAAATTTACTATCTGTTTTCATTCATATGGTATGACTGAGTACTTTCTCACCTGAATCTACGTTATTAAACCACTGATTAGTTCATTCATGATTTGAACGGAAGTTATGAAATTATATATTTCCTGACAACCGGCATTTCATAAATCTACTTACGGGTCATCAAGCGACCGTATAACTTTCTTACGAGAGAGTCCTCAATGCCCAGGAAAATTATCGATAATTTATTGATTTAACATAATGGTCAGGGAGGAACGAACATCCAAGAACAAACATTTTTGGGCCAGATTAAAAGATGCACTTGAATAACCTAGTCTGTTTGCGAAAATATTAATGAGTCGTAAAGAGCATTACTCGTTCAGAAATACGGGCCAGTTTGTTAGAAATTAGTCGAGGGATGGGACATTTCCCCTTTCTGTCTATCCACCCCCATCCCCTTCCGCCCCCACCCCTACCCACACTCTCAGAAGTCAGCGAGTACCATAGAATAGACAATCTACAGAAACACTAACAGCTATTTCCTGGATGTTGCGAAGCGTCATCATCGACAGGAGACTTAAACCCTTAAAATGCAGCGATTAGCACTTAACAACACCTGGTCGACGAGCACGGCTGTCATAGATACGCAGGAAAAAAACCAGTGTGGTTTATTTGATAGGGGGTCAGTGTCAGTGACATCACTTACAAAATAGAAGAAAAAAACAAAATGTGACTTTTATTGAGTCCGTAGGGAAATTGGATTACAATGCCATGCACTGTTATATATCTAATTCAGCCTACAGATACATACAACAGAACAAATCACATATGTAAATACATAATATTACAGATGAAACACATCACAAAGTCATTGCTGGTGGCCCTCGGTGCAACGTCCTGGTCCCTTCAGCTCTAAAATCAGGTGTTCATTTACACCTGAGTCAAGTGAGAAAAGAGGAGTGAGGCGATTTTCCCAAGAACGCTACAACGTAAACGGCAAGCCCCAGAGTCGAATACAAAAAGTTTAGTTTTTGAGTAGAACTCACAAGCCACGCAAGGGATTCGATCGGCTCGATCTTTTGAGTCGAACTGCCTAGCCTTATTAACTCTGGCTCCTCGGGTCCAGCCATCCGCTGGTTGCGTGGCCATTGTTATGGATAATGACCATTGCACATGACCGCTGGCCGGTCGTGAGATTGGGCTGCAAAATTCTACCGCCGCTCAGCGCTCGGCAAGGAGATGGGTGTATATAAATATATTTCTATTGCCGCATTCTGGCTAAGCGAGGTGACGGTAGAATCAATTTTATCACAGCATCATGAGGGTTAAAAGTACGAGATTCTGGACAGGCTGAAAAGGGCTGAACTCTTTTGATGCAACAATCCGCCCCGGTTAATGGTACGCTCAAAAGGAGTAATAGAAGAACAAAAAAATATCCCATTATAAGGAGGCTGCGGTGATAGAGCACTGCTTATGTATGACTTTAATATAACCGTTATTTTTAACTGCAAAATGTTGGGAGTAAACTGATAAATGAGATTATCGGGATTCCCATTAAATCGAGTCTATCTTAGTAAGAAAAAAATATAAGGAACATGAAAACCAACAGCAGATCTTGAAACTTTGAGGTTGATGAGCTAAATATGTCTATGTCTTTGCTGGCGGACAAGCCTTTCATGCACTTTCATTACTTTTCAAAGAAAGTCACCTTTGCGGCATTAACTACGAAGTGAAAGAATAAGAGGTTATCAGGTAATGAAGAAAGTGGGCCTTTTAACGTATTAAGACAATGGAACAGGAGAAGGATGTCTGCCCATTGAGATGAGATGACATTTTCAATGCACTGAAAAAGAGGAAAAAATATAACAAAGCAAGTTTTTTTTTTCCAGTAAACATTGATAAGATTAAGAAATGATAAGAAATAGATTAAAGCAGTGTAACTTAATGTTTTAGAATGTCGAAATTTAACTGTTTTGTGATGAATATTTTTTATTATGTAACCATAATGTTATACTGCTACAAAGAAGTCTAACTCATACATTTTATAACTGGAAGTACACGTCCATAACTACATGGACGTAATTAGGCGAGGCAATGCAGCTCTGATGGATAAACATAAACAAAACTATAGTCTTCCTAACCGAGCATCTTTTGTTGATCTTCCTAGAAACGTCTGAAATAGATAAAGAGAAAGAGGACGTCTACGTGGTCAGTGTGAGAGGCAAATTTGCTGAGAAATGTCAATTAATAGTGAATGTGAGCTTTCAAATTAAAACTGAAAAACGTATGTAACATGAAAGTACGTTCTATTGCTTTGATGTTGTCATTGTTTTCTCTTTCGGTGGCCGTTCATAGCTTTATAATTATCGGCTCCAAATATCTCTCTCGCGACTAAGGCCATCAGATGCTTTTAAGATAGATCAAAAGGTCTTTTTGGTTTTGCGATGCAACAACATCGTATCTTACTTAGGAAATTCAAGCACTGGCAAGAGTTTTGCATGGC
Source organism: Ellobium chinense (assembly GCA_033807755.1). Classification (NCBI taxonomy): domain Eukaryota; kingdom Metazoa; phylum Mollusca; class Gastropoda; order Ellobiida; family Ellobiidae; genus Ellobium; species Ellobium chinense. The sequence continues at coordinate 6,197,589 of JAWQUT010000004.1, forward strand.
TGGGGCGAGTATTCATTGGGTCAAGCCAACAAGCGAATTCTTAGAACGAAAGAGAGTTTTTTAAAATGTAGTAATATGTAGAAGATGAAAGCTTTTCTCCTTCAAAACTTCGTGAATACAGCCAACCAAAACAAGACATTTTCGTTTGTTTAACCTTGCCTCATTAGCGCCGTCAAACTGAGCTCGTAAGATCGGATCACGGATTTCAAAAGCGTTGGTTGATGTCTGGGAGAGAGTGAGGGTGTTTTTGTTTAGTGGGCGTTTGTATGCGTGCATGTTTGTCAGCCTTATTGGAAACAGGGGCGAGGCAACCTCGAGGACAACGAAAATAATAGGGCTGACTGAATTCTCGATAAGGTCTGAGAATAACATCGTATGTCAGCTATGTTCATCTCATGATATACGACGTAATTCTTTGATTATACACAGCCATAACATCCCAATAGATCCCACATCTCCCCTTAGCACCCATTCACACGTAGCCATGTTAAGCCGCCTATGGAAAATCAAAACCGTATACTGGAGGAGACCACATCAGTGAAATTATCTGCGCAAACTTTAACATAATGTAATTGAAATAATATTTTTCTCATTAATAAGGGCAAAAAATAATAATGGTTTATTATTGTTGTAATGTGACAGGTTCATTTCTTCATGCTGCCTGGTCGTGGGTTTTGGGCTGGCTACTAACATCTCGTCGTCATTCACTATCGCCATGTTGAAAGCGTACATGATTGGATGTTGGCATTAACCACTGTGACAAATTATTCCAAATGGACCCTTAAGATTGCTCTTAAAATATAGTGGGGCATGCATTTATGAACAGATGTATCAGTTAAATGGGATTGTCGCAACAGGTAAGTTTTACTCGTACAATCTAATCAATTTAATCGCATCCTCCGATTAATCGCAATATCTTCAGCATAACAAAATGTTGTAGTTCTATATAAAAGTCAATGGATAATCGAGTTCCTTCCAGTCCCAATTTTTTTTCTGTGCTCCCAAGGAGATGCGATTAATCAGAGTTGACTGCATTAAGTTGCTATGTTAGATTATCAATATGTTGAGCAGGCAGGCGTACCCAGGCTGTTCAGCTAGGAAATGATTATCTAATGTTTTCCAAGAAACCCCCCCGTAAGGCAAAATCGAGCCTTGTTGTTCTCCATCGCGTCTGTTGCTTTTCTGCTTTCTGCTTTTTGTTTTACGTTAGACTAAGAAAAGAGAAACGTACTGGCCAGGGCAGGTCAAATTTATTATTGGTCCCTTTGTAAATAGCTTAAAACTGCACCATCCAATCGTGAAAGTCGGAAGGCTAGCATCGCCTACAAATGGCAGTGACCACTGCCTCGACCGGGATGATGTGTTTTCACGTTTCCAATAAAAGACGTCTTTATGTCAATTTTCTTCACCGTAACATTTTGAGGGACTATGAATCGCCAGTCTGCAAAGTCTCTATGCAATAGGTACCCCCTCACTTGTGAAATTTGGAGAAAAAAAATACTGTCTCGATGTGAAGCATGCGATTGTATTCAAGTTTGTGATGTCCTGTCATGTCTCTACTGTTTTGAGGGGAGACGGGCGGATGTTTAATGTTCTTTGTTTATTTGAGCTGTTCTCTCCGAGCTGGTAAATTCAGGGGTTCAGGTTACAGGTCTGAAATGCAGTTGGGGCCTTTTCTTCTCTAAGGGTCATATATTATCCTATTGAACTGCCCTCCGAACCCAAAGTTTTAGCTTTGACCCAGACTGATAATTATCATATTTAAGCTCATTAGACTGACCCAACCCCGGCAGTCCCACTGAAATTTATACTTGGTTGCTATTTTAAACACGCCCTGCCGTTTTCACTGGTCAAGGCCGAACCCCTCCTCTTCTGCCTGAGCACACCCTTGACCCGACTGTTCCAGCCCAGGGCTAAATTAATAGTGCCTGGCAAAATAAAGTATAAAAACCGACAGTTTCCCATTAAATCAAAATTTGTGCCATGGAGCTCTTTTCATTGGAAGAAGGGCATGCAGAAAGAGGGACAAAGGGAGATAAAAAAATAACCTCTAAGCTAGGACCCAATAGGTTACAGGCCTGTAATTGTACTTTCACTTTGCTTTGTGAGGTTACAGGCCTGTAATTGTACTTTCACTTTGTGGTCCTACAACTTAGGGGGTATAT
>JAWQUT010000004.1:6204753-6221565 GCA_033807755.1 Ellobium chinense
GACTGTCATAGAAATAGCAGAGATGAAAAAGAAAACCAAAATCATCTGATAATGCTGACAAATACCAGTACTTTTCTGTAAGTAAATGCAGCCTTCACGAAGCTTTTTCAGATTTTACTAGCTATGCGTTTTAAAGCACTGGGAATATTAAACTTTTTATTTCCCTCTACATTTGCTTATTGTATAATATTTTTAGTTTCCACATAATAAGACGAAGTAAATCGTCTACCAGATAAAAAAAATTTGATGCCGACTTTAGCAAAATGAAATGTATGAAATATTAAAACTGATTGGGAAAGAAAAACTCCAGGAATGCTTTAGGCATAGGATAATAGACTTCGAAAGATATACGGCTTTGTGTTGGACCCTGACTGAATCATAGATGCATTATAGTAAATTATAACTGCATAATACATTAGTGGATAGAATTTGGTGACTTCCAAGCTGGTTTGCTTTGTTAACTTGTGGTGGCAGATATCTTAGACACAATTGTTAATACAGATACCAGTCCATTATGCAAGTAGACGGATAGACAGGCTGGCAGACAGACAGACAGATAGACAAACAGACAGACAGACGAACAGACGGACGGGTGGATGGATGGATGGATGGATGGATGGATGGATGGATGGATGGATGGATGGACAAAGAGAGAGAAAGAGGACAGCACCTAACTATGAACATTGGCTTATGTTCTTACAAACGGCATACATGTTCTTATCAAATGCTGTATCTATGTTTATAACTTCCATAGAACTTAAAAAAAAAAAGTTTATCAAGTTTATTAGCATCACCCAAGACCACAGCTAGGATACATGGGCGAACAATGCAATATACGACGACACAGCACATGAACATTTAATACATTATGACTATTAAATTCACACCATTATGTATTCAGAACAGCCCACTCGCTTACACTATTTAATCATTCAATCCAATTGAGTTCTTGTCCCTTGACATCAAGAACCCTTTGTTCCCTTTCACATTTCCAACGTTATCAAAACATGCCCGCTCGTTGGTTTTGTTTACGTCTAAAATAATTACTTGCCACAGGGCAGTCGCTGAAATTGCAGCACGAACGAATCCACGCACGAAAATCCCCAGTGTCTTGCAGTGCTCGGTAGGAATCTTCCTCACTGACATATAGCGACGTATTCCACTCAAATTATGTTTGGGTGAAACCAGGATTGTATACAGTGGAACCTAGATATTAAGTTCTCATTTTATAAGTATAATAACACGTTTAACAAGTTTATCAGGAATAAGCCCGGGCCACAAACGTAGTATATAATATGCAAAATACAACACGCAACGGGGCAGCACATGAACATTTAAAGCACTATAACTTCACACATGATCACAATGTACTGGTCCTTTCACATATATTCACAACGTATACTATAGTGCGTAAACTTTGGTTTGTGCACACCTTTTACCGAATTACTCAAAAACCTGCCATTAGATGTTTCTAAAATTTTGCATCGGCCCCTGTATGGGTCTGGACGTTATGAAAATACTGATTTCAATGATCAGCATTTGGTAATTTAGAAATTTCCTTATCATTTATTAGTAAAATATTCTCGATAATCTATCACGTCGTACATTACAAAGTATCATATGTTTACCGTAATAGAACACATCATTTCCATGTTCCGTTCAAAACGTCGTGTACACTTTTTCCCTTTACATATTTTTTAAAATCATTACAATGGCNGGCCATAAACGTAGTATATAATATGCAAAATACAACACGCAACGGGGCAGCACATGAACATTTAAAGCACTATAACTTCACACATGATCACAATGTACTGGTCCTTTCACATATATTCACAACGTATACTAGTACGTTTCACATTTAACAATGCTATTATTAAGTATGAATTTCATCTGTACAGATTATTTGTTACACTACTGTTTCATTATTCAGGTAAACGTCGATATTAAAGAATACCTCAATAATAGATATGCCTTTTTTATGCATCGTCATATTTTATATCGAGGTTTTGCTCTAAGTCCATTTTGTGAGCACATAACGGCCTCATAATTATTCCTAATAAGAAAGTGTTACATTCCTAGGTTTATGAGAGCTAGAGAAATGTAGCCTAAAATTCTGAACAAAATGACAATTTGCATAATATGATCGAATTTATAGGATAAGACCTTATTGGACAACAAGGGCGAAATAATCTCCAATCTCTTATGACCTCAGCCAATCTGCAATCAGTATGGTAACTGACTCTTCAGTGCCGTGAAACACGCAAAGAGGGACTGCATGGACTCTCTTTTGTTGATGTTTGGAAACTGTTTGGCTTCAGAACTCTATATCTGAGGAAATGTTGCGGGTTGATTTCTGAAAAAAGAAAATGGTGCTTTCCAATTTGTTATCGTTAATTCAAACGGCACAGGCCTAGTAGGGATGCAGCCCTCAGGCTGACGCATCAACAAAGTAGGAACATTAAAATTTTGGAATGATAGGAGTTTCCTACACATCAAAAAAAATACTGATGAAAGATGGTGGAAGTTTAAAGAAAAGAAAGAAGACAGAAAAAAGGAGCAGCTGAATTAAACCGCCCTAATTACGATGAGTTCTTTGTGACGTGGTCTTTCAAGAAGAACTAAGAGGTAGGTGGGTGGTGGACCGATACCCGAGGATTTCAATATCGTGATGTTCAGTCTTCATGCCATAAGAATCGAAAAAATCGATTCTATTTCGATTCTGATATTTATTCTTGGGTAGACATTTCGATATTTTTAATGCTTGCGATGCTTTCGATACCTTCCAATTTTCAGTACCCCGATACAGTCAATACATCCTATACTTTCGATTCTTCGAAAGTTCTATGTACCGAAAGAATCAAAAGTGTCGAGTCTTCAAACGATACTGCCCTCCACGAGAGGCAGCCGCTTGGAGATAAATGGAGGAAGTCGTGTTGATCCATAGTTGGAGGCCGGCCCCAGGCCCCACAAATAACTGAATTAAATATTGTAGGGAGTAGCATACTACAAAGCTACTAATCAGCCTCCTGGTGCCCTAAAAGGAGTGAGATATTTTTAAAAAAATGTTGAATAATGTACATGATTATACATACTACGACCTTCTCATAAATATGTTCCCTCTTCCATAAAGACAAAACTATATTGCCACCACAAAATCTGATGATGTAATAGTTGAGCATCTGTCTAATCTCGACACCAATTTTGCTTACCAAATTTCAAATCAAGAAGAAAACGATGTTTCATTTTACAGCGCCCAAACCATCTATGTCCCAGGCTCTAACTCTTTCTCTCAGTGTGTCTTCCACGTCCTCATTGGCCCTGAAGCATGTCTGTCAGAACTTGTGCACTCATCATTACATGCAAACGACTTCTAACCTCCCCTCAAACACCACCCCCCTCCACCTACCCACCCATCTCCTGATATACAGACACAAAGATGCTGATTTGATACAATCAATGAAGGGTTACGATCCGCATTTCAGATACACTTTTCGTTTTTAAAAAATCCCATAAATTCTTGATTATGTATAACACACGTCAAGGTTGAACTAGATTTTTTTTTTACCAAATGGAGAGTTGCTTTGTTATCTGTCTTGTGGAAATGGAAATGATGTCTTGGAAAATAAATCCAGAGTTTGCATTTTGCTTTTCAGAAAGGCTTTTTCTTTTAAAAAAACTTCCAAAAGGTCAAGACTATTTGGAGTAAACAAGCAAAGACAGTGAAGGTCACTTTACCGACATTAAATAGGGAATTTTTTTTCCACCGAGTTCAATGTTATTTTGTTTACTTGCTTTGTGGAAATAGAAATGATATCTTGAAGCAAAGAGAAGAGACTTTGAGTATATCAAATATAACCATTCTATTTCCAGACATATAAAAGATAAATTCAGTATGCCGAGAGCATGCAAGGGATACTCAACGGAAATAAGACTCACTTAGGATATAATTTGAAAAATTTTTAGCTCATCTATGCATTCTGTGTAACAGTAATTACTCCTGCATCCCCACGGGAACTCCACAAGACACAGGAGAATTATTGTTCTAAAGGGAAGTTTGACTATGAGATGCATTCAACCTTTTAAATCAGGAAACTGAAAAAAAACAATAAACTTTAGATATTATGGCAAGAAAACGTAGGCAGGCTATCCTTTAAAGCGTAGATGCTTTGCTTTAATTTGGAACAAATTAATAAACAAAAAAGTCTTACAGGACATGTATTGCCATAGGGACTGATTATGGTTTGATTAATTTCAGGCAGTCAAAATACTTTAAAAAAAAATCATGACCAAAGCGGACATTGTATGTACTTTGAAAGATAAAATTTATTAGTTTTAAAGCTTATGACAACTTTCTTTGAAATAAGATCCAGTCTTCAGGCAAAATGAAATGACGACGAAATAAAATGGTACTCAGAGGAAGTAAACTTTCGCCAAGGGGCAGCTGGTGGAAAAGCGGTTCTTTCCAGTGTGATCACAGTCTATCGACCTCACCCACCACTGAGTTTAGAGACTGTCGTGCACAGAGACAATCGAGGATTACATTTGCACACGGCAGGCTCTACCTTCAGACAATTAGCACGCGTAATCTCGGATGTGTGTCAGTTTCTCGACTTTGTTTCCAAATTTGCTGGACTTCCGGTGTTGGACCCCTGTCCCTAAATATCAGCAGTGTTTTGGGAGAATTTCATAATATTGGCCTTATAACTCATAAACCAACTTAAATCTTAACTGAAAGCATATTTAGGTTGCCTGGCACTAATACCACGCACATCTAAATATTTGACTTCCCACATGTTCAGTATTATAGGATACTCCCGCCTACTATATACTGTAACAAAGTGTGGCGCAAGCTTTGACTCGTCAAATTTGACCAAGGGAAGCAACACAACAAAGCAATAGCTGTCGGTTTCACGAATCGTTACAAAGACGAATATAGTTTTTAGAAATCATATATAAAAATATAAAGAAATTGAAAATTTAAGCCTGCTATGCAACTGGGCATTGACGAAAATGATATCTGTCAGATTTCATGGGTGCAGTGGCTTCGTTATGAAAAGCATAGATGTTACATGACCGAATCCCTTAGTTTTATCATCAGTATTTATGTATCTCTTTCTCCCTTAGCTCTCTTGCTGGCTTGTGTGTGTGTGTGTGTGTGTGTGTGTGTGTGTGGTCTTGTCCATTTATTCGGCACGACTTAAAACAAGATTGCGAAAAGAGGTTAAGATACAAAATAGCAAATTGGTATGTTTTATTATGAAATATTTCAATGCTGCATAGAGAAGCATAAACTATTTGAGTATTGCATCGTGCAATCATCACTTCGTACAAAACTTAGGTTCCTTTTCTATTCCTCTCCTTTTTTTTTTGGTCTTTGTTAGGTTTTGGGAGAAACGTATTAAAAATGGAAGTATATAATTGATCTCTTCAAAAAGAAGAAAAAATCGTTTAATTATAAATTTACAGGTTTTTTTTTCTTCGTGGTGAACATTACAGAACCTTGATCTTGAACTCGATTATTAAAATCGGAAAGCTTCCATAATATTTCAGAGAAGATGTGTTTTAACATGTGGGCTGAGATGGGAAATGGTAATTATAAAACATCTGCATAAAATGTTAATTAATAGACGATCTAATAATTATGCGTTTGCGTGCACAGAAAAAAAATAATTACTATTGAGTTGGATGGGTGATTAACCATAGAATTATCGGAGATAAAGAGATATATGCCTACAAAGAAAGAAAGGAAGAGAGAGAGAGAGAGAGAGAGAGAGAGAGAGGGAGAGAGGAAAAGAGGAAGAGAGAAGGAACGAGTATCAGAGAACTTAGGATTAAGAGATGACGTTAGCTACAGTAAAGAGACAGCAGATGTGAATTAAAGGACAAAATGAGAAGAAGAAGAGAAGGTCAAGCAGAAGACATGAATGAGGAAGTTTCTATTAAAAGGCAAGCCTGTTTTTTGATATTTATTCTGTGTGACAGTGGCAGATCAAAGTAGCATATTTGTATGGGCAAAGGTCAAGACAGCTAGTCAGTGTTGCCTTTGGGCTTTATGAAGCTATATCTGCCCAGTTAGTAATCTGGCATTTTCCTTGCTGAACATAAATGAAAAAGACAAGGCCCGTTTTATCGCCCCAAAAATAAAAAACTCATTCCTCCAGATCGCCAATCTCCCTCTGGCTTAAGAAACAAATACCACCACTCGTGTCCTGCCTGAATTACTAAAATCCTTCTTTAATCTCTCTTCGACCGGCAGCGCATCTAAAAGCGACAAATACAGGGTGTTTCAAAAAAACAAAAAGACCAAAAAAACCCAAAACTTTTATTTTGTTCTTAATAACTTGCAAGTCACTTATTTTCAAAAGTTTTAACCGAGTAAAATTCATTCTAAAGGAAATAAAAAAAAACAAAAAAAAACCAACAAAAAAGATTAACATCAGTCCAGAGGTGTGATAAGGAAAAGTATTTGCAAAAACAAACAAACAAACAACAAAAAAATCGATTCATCAAAAAGCGAATGATTCACATAGTGGTAACCGATGGCGAAGAGCTTTTCTAAAATATTTAGTATTTCTAAAATATACCATCATAAATGAAAAAAAAAACCCAAACCATTATGTTGGTGAAAGCAGCATGGTAAATAGAACCCTTTGACTGTTGGTTTCAACCAAGTGGAGCTTCCCCACTATTTACTGAATTAAATTTTTCTACAAGTGTAGATCTAATGTCCTTTTGGCATTCTGCGATTTGTATATAGTTTTTCGATTTTTTTTTCCTGGTGGTGACACTTTTGGACAGAAGTGAACCATTTGAACACCAGACAACCTCCTATTAATGAATTTTATTCAGATAAAACTTCAGAAAATTTATAAGCTTTACTATTATGGGAGGTTTTCCAGGAATGGAAGTTTTTTTTTTTTTTTTGGGAAACACCATGTGAGTGACAGCCCAGTCTTCGATTTCCTTAATGTCACCCTTCGGGGAACCCACTGCTCATTAAAATCGGAAGTTGTATTATCGCTTCCATCCGCTGATCGCATTGAAAATGGCTCTGTGGCTTAGCACGATATTTTGCAGCCTCTTGCATTACCTCAAGGCAGACTACGCGTATGCCATGTTCTAAAGATTTAGATTAAGCCATAGAAATGTTTATGGATTTTTAAATCTGCATTAGCTGAGTTATCCCGGCCTTTTCTATCACCAGGCAATGATTTGTGCATCATTGTTACTACCCCATTCTCGAACAGTACTGCGTAAAGTTAAATAAGTATTCAATAATTATTTCTCAAATTAATTGAGCACATTTCCAGCTTTGGATGGCATTAAAAAGAAAACGTAAATGATTTCAGCTTGACACCCTGGCTTTTTTTGGGAATGTCTTATGATGTAGAATCATAAACTATCGGGTGTCTTTCTTAACCTCGGAAGGACACGGGAACCAGCACCACGACTACATAGTATTGCCATTTTAACTGACGCTGGATTTCTAGATCAAGTGAAAATTTGTGCTTGCAATGATATGGATCATGTTAAGACGGCTGCCTTCGTTTTCAGGGAGACATTAGGATATTTTTTTAAGTTTTAGCTCAGAGCAGTATACGTGTATGTTAGACATATCGACTAGCATTCAACTGTTGCACTTGTGGCCTTGCAGATGACGACATATATAATTATATATATTATTTCATAGTATCATATATTATTGTATATTATATATATATTATGATTCCGTTTGATGGCACTATTAGCTTGATCGTAACAGATTTGGGAAATCAGACATTTATACACGAGCCGTACTTGCAATCGCCACCTCCTCCTAAACGCCATTTTTCTCTGCCCTGGTGAATTGCAGTTATGCAAGATTGACAGTATCACCATCTTTATATGAAGTACACCAGTCCTTACTCGCTTACTTTAGCTCTGCGAAAATTAATAGCAGTATCATCTTTCTTCACCTTAGGCTGAATTAGGGCTTTTGAAACTACACAGCACAATTTCTTAATAAATTGGCTCAGGTTCAGGGTATACTAAACAAAGACGTTCTGCAGCAAATATGAAGTGTCCCTTAGTTTCGCTGCGCTCTATTTTTTGCTGCGTTCTCCTTTCGCCGCGCTCTACTTTTGCTGCGTTCCTCTTTCGCTGTGCTCTATTTTTGCTGCGTTCTTCTTTCGCCGCTCTCTACTTTTGCTGTGTTCTTTTTTCGCTGCTCGTTATTTTTTGATGCGCTCTTTTTTGCTGCGTTCTTCTCTCGCCGTGCTCTATTTTTGCTGCCTTCTCCTTTCGCGGCGCTCAATTTTTGCTGTGTTCTACTTTCTCATCGTTCTAATCTCTCCGCGATTTCCTACTGGGATCATTTGTACTGGTGTAAGATCAGTGTACATTCACTATCTATTTATACTCATATATTGAGGGTAACCAATTTCACTGTCTCTGAGAAATCAAACCATTGCAACAATATGAATTGGCTTGTCATTCGTAACATTAACAACAATTTAAAAGTATTAATCAAACATTGTAAATTCAGCGTCCACGAAAATTACTTTGCTTAAGATAAAAGCTGTTTTTTTTTCTTGAACACAAAATTAAAAAGTTGTATTCATGATTGTTTTCAAATTGCAGCTGACCATTTCTGCAATTGTTCTAAGATAAGTTATGTATGAATATCGGTGTCATCTTTTGCAGGCGTGTCCTCATGGCGTGCATCGTAATGGCACAGGAGCCAACACTTTCTGTTTTCTCTCTGCTATCACTGTCTCCCTCAAGCTGGATCGTATTTCCTTCCCGTCTGTATTTAGATGCTAGTCATTCAAATATGTTTAGGTGAGCTTTGCCGATTCTTCTTTTAATGACCCCCTTTCCAAGTTTTAAAGCTCTCCTGGATATGATGCATTTGTGTCATTAAAATAAGTTCACAAAGGATTTCGAAAAGTACCCTTTCCGTCTAACCAAGTGCGAACAAAATTGTCAAAATACCATCTTTTCGTAACATACGACGGGTGCATCTTTACGCTTTCGATCATATTTATGTTTTGTCTTTTTTTCACAACCGCGACAAAAGTAGAGCGAAACGAGGAGAGAAGCGTACACGTACAAACGTATCGGATTAACAAACGCATAAAAACTTAGAAGGAGGCGAAAGTTGAACGAGGCGAAAGTTCTCAGGCGAGCCAAATCCAGGTATAACTCACGCAGCGAAATGACCCATAAAAGCTACACTTTAGCCTAGAAAATTTGGAATCACATTTTCTACAGAAATTCCATTTGGGACTTAAGTACTCGATATCAAAGTGCAGCAAGAAATTAACACTCGTTCCTGTTACTTATTTAGGACCATAGCAAAGTTTTGTAAACATCGTTTTTCCTTTTTGATTTTTTTCAATTTCAGTTTTACGTTGCAAGAGACCAAAAAAATAACAAGTGAATTTAATTAGATGGAGAAGATCTTTGGCTATTCTTAATTTAGTAAGGTGTTGTTGGCTTTCATTTTGCACAAGATGCACTTTACAAGATGTTATGTAAATAGTAGCCGATATCAAAGTGCAGCAAACAATTAACACTCGTTCCTGTTACTTATTTAGGACGATATCAAAGTTTCGTTAACATTGTTTTTCCTTTTTTTTTCAGCTTCAGTTTTACGTTGCAAAAGAAGAAAAAAATTACCGGTGAATTTAATTTGATGGAGAAGACGTTTGGCTATTCTTAGTCTAATAAGCGGTTGTTAGCTTTCATTTTTCTCAAGATGCACTTTACAAGATGTTATGTAAATGCCCACAAAATGTGGATTACTTCGGAAATGCAGGCTTTCAGAGTTTGTAGAGACAGCCACGAACATTAAAAAGAACATCAGAAATGCTTTAATGGCTGAAATGTTCTGAGAAGCTCCTCTGATCGGAATAATCCCGATACATTTTCCACTTCTCTAATCACAACAGGTCACTCTGTCAGTAGCCGAAAGCTCTTTCCTGTCAAGGCTTTAATCTGATCTGAAATCTCTGTGCGCTGGTGAAAAGCAAAATGTGACGTTAGACGAAGGCAATGTCCATTACATTAAATATTTCTTTCATTTTCACTTCCTGAGAGGTTTATTTTTTTAAAATACACCACAGGAACTGATGTTCAAAGACGCGATTGGGATCTTATTTTGTGGACCAAAGACTCGACTCGCTTCCAGTCATTGTCGTCCTCCATCCCACCTTCCTGTACTCAATCATAATCTACAATCTGACATTCTTTCTGTGTATCTCTTTCCAAGTAACTATCCTTTCTTTTTATTAGTCTCATTGTTCTCTGCTCTTCCTTTCCTTTCCAAAATGTCTCTTATGTGTAAATAATTACCTTTTAGCACTTTGTTGAAGGTGATTGTCCTTTCCGCCACTTCCACAAAAGACAAGCCATGTGAGAATTTTTGTTTGATTTAAGTTCAAAGGTAAATGGAAATACGGTAATATCCTACTGGGACAGAACATTTTTATATGCTGGCATTTTCAACTTTTAACTCAACTGAATTGAGCCATAGGGCCTGATCTACTGTTAACATCACAAGGAAAACTGTTTAAGTGGTGTTTTTTTTTTTCACGAGATCTAATTTTCGCGAAAGGTTGGAAATGGTTTTTCCTCGGGTATCTAACTTTCGTGAGCCCTACACAATCGTTTTCTCATGTGTGTTTGAGCATAGACGTCTAAATTAATCTGAAGTGAAGTAACAGGGCTCTTTCTTCCTCATCTTGTGAACTGTCATGTACTAGTAGGTCAGAGGACACCGTGCCACAGCGCCAATCATAACTGGCCGCACCATTTCATTCTGTCACAGCGCCGCTCGTCAACAACTGTCCAAGGCATGCTCCTTCTGGACTGAAAAAAAACTCGAAATAGTATCACTTGAACTCTTGATCCATTATCGGGTCTATGCTGGCGAAATACTGAATATAGAGAAATACTAACAGTCACATTGATAATGTTAAGATTGTGGGTGAGGATTTGAGTTTTTTATCAATAGAAATACGAATGGTATCTGTAAATATTGGCGAGAAATAAATCTTAGGAATGATATTGTGTGTTGTTTGAGTTCGCTTTCTAGACGTAACGAAATCTAGCACTGCTTTTATGTCTGAAGAGTGGCCGAATTTCCGAAACATACGGCTCTCCGCGACACAATTAAAACTGAAGAGGCGCTGATACGCGGTTTTACCTGTACACCGGGACAAAACCCTTAACTGCCTCCGGGCATCCTTTGATGTTTCGGAACAAAAGAAACGCGAGTGGCGCTGTGGCGCGAAGGCCAGGAATACACAAAGGATGAGCAGATACATATCCAACCAACCGAGAAACTGTCGCATTTCCGTACGCTTTGCCTGCACATATACTGGGGTCATACTGTCTTCATGTTCCATTTGAAATTAAGTCTTTTTTTTTTTCGGGAAGTAATTATCAAAATTCAAAGTCAGCTCCTGAAACTTCAATCACTGCGACCAAATGTTCCTACTATATGTGAACACATTAATGAGCTCATGCCTGGTTATAGGTTATGACATGACACAATTAACGTCATTATAAGTCTAGATCTAATTATCTTAATCAAAATAGGCAACAAACTCACGTAAAGCAAAGAAAGGATACAAAGGTGAATATTATCTTCAGACAAATCCATTATTAGCCTAAGATAGTAGATTGATTTGAGTAACCTTGGCCACTTTCTTAAAACATGTCCCGAATCTGAAAGAAATTGCAACCTGCTGTGGTGGAATCTACTTATGTTCTCATAGATAGGAAACTCTTTTCCTCGGACAGCGAGGTAACAGAAGATCTTCAGAGGAAGCTCATAGATAGGAAACTCATTTCCTCGGACAGCGAGGTAACAGAAGATATGATTTCCAAATTGCCTTGAAAAAAAAAAGGTTTTATGGGATGACATTATCCACATTGTTCGATGTAGATCTATGGTCGTTAGGCAATTTTTTTTCTTCCCAGAAAATGACAACTGAACTTCGGAACAATTCAAAGGAACACGCTGTTATTAGTCCACCGAAGACATAATTGCCACGATCTATACACATCTCAAATACAATCGTATCAAATATGAAGGCAGAGATTGTGTCAGTAGTGTAGGAAATGCACTCATAATTTACTTAAAAAGAGTTTTGGGATAAATGACAATCAGATGAGACAATTCTGCTCTTCGGGAAAACTTCATCCTGGCAATCATACTGTATTACGAGTCAGCGAACATGAGTCAGTGGTAACACTACTTAAAACATTTATCACCTAGGGGTCTGCTGTACTGTAGCAGTACCTTGCAGTTCCACTCACACACACACACACACACACACACACACACACACACACACACACACACACACACACACACACACANACACACACACACACACACACACACACACACACACTTACGTAACTAGACATACAGACAGACATTGAGGCAATGGTTTAAGACACAGCAACATTGACACATTCTTGCCAGTATCACGGATATGACCACCATCACTGAGCGCAAAAGTGATCTGTGACCTTATGCATAATCCTTATGTTATTTCAAGCACTGTGGTAACCACGGGAAACCTCCAAAACATTGATTGCGTTCACTGCAGTTACGTAATGCAATACATTAATTTATGTACTGTTTAGGAAGCCTCCACCGTTTTGAATGAAGCTCAGGATTCCGACTCACGGAGAGGCAATAGTAGTCAATTCCATACTATGGACACCTAAAATACTAACGTCCCTTCTCAAGTGCTTACGGGGAAAACAATGTAATTTAGTAGGATGACTGTAGCTGTTTAGATAGCGTATGCGAGGTCAGTATCTATGACCAGATATAATACTCTGCGCGGTGCTTCATTACGGAAGATGGCAAACTTTGTATTCAGTATTCTTCTTGATTACAGTTATTTGGGATATTTCAACGATGGCATCTTTTATTATTTTTGAGAGCTTGCGCATTAACGATGGGATCCTTTATCATCGTAAGAATGACATTAGCGCATCGGTGGTGGATGCATCCTCAATAACAGACAACCTGCAGAGTTATTGTAATTGTTATGATGATAAGAGATCCCATCGTTGATGCGCAAGCTCTCAAATGTTTCTCTCTCTCTCTCTCTCTCTCTCTCTCTTTCTCTCTCTCTCTCTAATACTAACCACCCAGCGTTATTCCAAACTCTTTGTATGTTACTGATTTCCAATTAAATCTAATATTCCTAAGTACAGCGCAACTCATCACAGTGAGTGCGTATTTCATAGGCTAAGTGGAGTATCCGTTATGTAATTAAAATCAAGTTTTCTCTGCATTAGAGTTTCTCCAACGCCTGTTATCTTTAAGACTAGACTAGGACTGACAGTGGCACCATCGATCTTTGAAGAATAGGTTATGGGATGATGTTATCCAAATTAAGCCACAGTATAGTTCTACAGTATGTAAGGATGAGTTCAAGCCTAGCAATGGGCGTTGGAGGACACTATCGAGTGATGATAGCACTTACCGTTCTGTAACAATAAAGATGCAGGCACCAGACGCTCTCAGAATAAGGCTGACAATCGTAGTCGTGTCATGGATGGATCGATCTCGTACTTGTCATTAATCGTTCTATTTTCCAGGCAAATCGTCATGAATTAGACTAGCTATACACGTAGACTATTAGTTTATATCTCAGATATAATAGAAATTTCCAAGACGACATGCACCACAATTGGAATTTATGATAAAATGGCGTCTAAAGATCGCAGAATTACAGAGATAGTAGGGGGCCAACAACTATTTAAAATAACTTACAAAATTATTTCAAAAAATTGATCTCTGTTTGAAGCCTTTTGAGACAAACTTGCAGGCAAAGGCGATGAAGCTGGTAAATTACGTACTACGAGTTGCATGACGCCTTATTTTCCTAGGCTTTCGAAAATTGGCCTGAGAGTATGATACTTTGTGGGACAGGATGAGAAATCTATGGATATGCATAAGGTATGTTGATACGAAACATCTCTCTCGTCAGGCTTATCTGTATCCTAATTGGCTACTGCATGTGGAGCGGCTGGGAGGCTTCGACATAATAATATGCACTGTATGCATGGGACCAACAAAAAAAAGTAAGAAAACAGCTCCTGTCTATAGATAAGATAGCCAACACTGCTGCACAGCGCAAAAAAGACCGTTTAATCATCTACCCAAATTAAGACTGTGCGATGTTTTGTTGTTCCACCTCTATTTGTAAAGGGTTATGTTTATTTGATCCCCGCGGGTGAACGGAACGAAAGGGGCGGTCCCAGTAGTCTGTGGACGGTCCCTTAGAGATTCCATACGACGGAAGTATCAGCCTTTAAGCAAGCAAAGATGGCTGCGACTGAATCGGAAGAGCTAGAAAAGAGTGCGCTGATAAATGGTGGTCACCATTGTTATCGAGCTTCCATTTCCGGTGGACCGCAAGAGATTCCAAATTCCTATGACTAACTCTAGAGGCTCCACACACCCCCACCGCGGCTATCGCACGGAGGGAGTGGGGTGGGGGTGGGNGGTGGGGGTGGGAGGGGGGAGGTGGTCAAAGACGTACATCTGCCTCGACCATAGTGATTGACCTAACTGCTATATCGTGAATGTTGTTCGGTAAGAAGTTTCTGCGGAACGTATGAACTGTCGTGTGAATGAATGTAATTTTGTGCCAAAAGAGGCCGGGTGATTTCAGAATACTAATCAGAAAACAAAAAAAAATATTAGTGTAATGGCATGTAAACCCACTCGTGCATTAACTTATCATTCATATGTGTATTTTCTAGATTAAAGGCAGACCACTTATGGTTTTATATATTTGCATGCAGTACGTGACACTGACTTCCATAAAAAGTCTCTCTTGCTTTCTGTTAAGTTTCAGTGGCTTTCGTGCACACCAGTGACATTGTACACGAAAAGTTTTTTTTTCCTTTTTTGTGATTCTATAACGAAGTGTAGATGTTTAATCCATGTACATATATATTTAAAATTAGACACGGCTTTTAAGAATCTACGAAAAAGTTGATTAATGATTTCAGAAGAAACTCTGGTTTCTGAACACATTTTGAATGCTTTTAGTGTTCAAAGAGCCTTGAAAATCTTACCAGCTCATTTGATGATTTTACTGTTGCTATGGTCATAACACCGTGTTTCATCTTTGTATGTGAATTTCTCGAAAAATATTCCTAAAACTCAGCTCGTTTTCAACCAGATCTCTTGCTCTCAAGTCTGGATGAGGGGTATGTACAATAATACAGGAAGACAATTTGTAATCAAGTTATTGTTAATGTTTTAAAAATTGATTTATCAACTTAAGAATGAAAAAGTGGCATGAAAAATGTTAATGGTTGGTTCATCTACTTGTGGAATCTATGAGTTGGTTTCTGTTTGCTTAAATCTTTAAACCAAGGTTGCTACTTCGTAGTTAAATTCAAATATCAAACTCTTTTTTTTTGTTGTCTTGGTCTCTGTTATTATTCTTTATGATTCTATATAGAGATGAAGGATTCAGAATTTGTGAAAATTTCAGATTTTATACGTGTCGCTAAAGACAAGGATGCTAAAACTGAAAAAAAAAAACAACAACAGACAGCAAAAAACTTTGAAGAATTTTAACACGGGGATGCTTGATGAACTATTTTAAGTTAAGCTGTAATTCTGCTATGCAAAATTACAACTTTCATGCTCAGAAGCCTTGTCTGGCCTTAAGAAAGATATCATAGATTTACACTAGCCGTGTCTGGCCTTAAAAAAGATATTATAGTTTTACACTAGCCGCGTCTGGCCTTAAGAAAGATATTATAGTTTTACACTAGCCGTGTCTGGCCTTAAGAAAGATATATTATAGTTTTACACTAGCCGTGTCTGGCCTTAAGAAAGATAGTATAGTTTTACACTAGCCGTGTCTGGCCTTAAGAAAGACATTATAGTTTTACACTAGCCGTGTCTGGCCTTAAGAAAGAATATTATAGCTTTACACTAGCCGTGTCTGGCCTTAAGAAAGATATTATAGTTTTACACCAGCCGTGTCTGGCCTTAAGAAAGATAGTATAGTTTTACACTAGCAGTGTCTGGCCTTAAGAAAGATATTATAGTTTTACACTAGCCGTGTCTGGCCTTATGAAATATATTATAGTTTTACACCAGCCATGTCTGGCCTTAAGAAAGATATTATAGTTTTACACTAACCGTGTCTGGCCTTAAGAAAGATGTTATAGTTTTACACTAGCCGTGTCTGGCCTTAAGAAAGATGTTACAGTTTTACACTAGCCGTGTCTGGCCTTATAAAAGATATTATAGTTTTACACTAGCCGTGTCTGGCCTTATGAAAGATATAGTTTTACACCAGCCGTGTCTGGCCTTAAGAAAGATAGTATAGATTTACACTAGCCGTGTCTGGCCTTAAGAAAGATAATTATAGTTTTGCACTAGCCCTGTCTGCTTTTGGTCAAGGCGTGCCTATTTCATGCTCTCCGCCCCATGGACAGTAAATTTATACCTGAGGACCAGATCTACGGGCCAAAAGCGCAGGCAAAAAATACCTTCATTATATTTCGTATCATACTGGTTATCTATGATAAAGTCATTGCAAGACTCTTCCAAATGTCACATAAAAATCCTGGATTCTGGGGTGGCCCTGAACTAATATTACATGGTGCAGGTATTTTATGACGGTTTTTTTTTCTTTTTCGACTACTCTCTTTATTTGATTGACTTTAAATCAATTATAAAAAATCCCACCATGGAAAACAATCTTTTTCGACAAAATAATATAAACTACAACATTTATTCTTCAGCTGAAACACCCAAGGGAT
>JAWQUT010000004.1:6224573-6239138 GCA_033807755.1 Ellobium chinense
TTCGCAAAGTGACAGGTTTGTGGTTCTCTGGCAATGGGGATTCAGAGATGGTGAAAATGATGATAATGATCGCTATGATGGAGATCTTGAGACCACCCAAATGTCGCTCGGGTGCTCTCGCTGACTGAGCAATCACATAAACAGCAGAACGTGGTTACAAATCCGAAGCACTCACCAGGATTACTGAAGTCTCAATCTGAGACACGACACGAACAATACAAAGACAGCTAAATATCACCATCATCATCATTATTAACACAACTGTCCATCATCACAACAATTAATCGTCCATTAAAAATCGAAAACCTTGTAAGTTTCAAATTTTCATTTCGTACCAAAAATCAAGTGAGTTCACCTCCCATGCTATTCAAATCCTGTACCTCGCATTCGCCAATATGAGAAATCCTTGATATGCTACTAGATCAAACGTAGGGTGAGATACAAACCGTAGAAGTCCGATACTCCGCAAACCGTACATTGCTTGTCTTTCACTTTTCAGATTCACAATGGGGTAAATCCGTTTTTATAACTTTGAGCTAATTTTAGAATCAATCACCTAGCTTTTGTCATGTACCCCACCCGCTTTGATCCTTATTTGGTGGCTGTAATACCAACACCAACAAAATAAAACTGAGTTTCGTCTCTCTTGTAAACTTTGTTCTCGGCAACATGAACGGTTTGCGCTCGTCACCGACATTATATAACATTATTGAGCATCACTGTCCTCATTATGCTTTGGTGAATGTGTGAACATGTTAGTCTAGTCATGTAAGTAATACAGACTGCACAAGAGAAGAGCACGGTCATCAATCACATCCAATAAAGTCACCATCATCTTGATTCTCATCATAACTATTATTTTAGCTGTTAGCGTCATCATTATCAGGGAGTCTTCATTTGCTCACAAGAAATACCTGAGATCATGAGAATAATGAATCAGGTCTAATATGGCTATAAAGTGAACTTCAATTCTCGGGCTCCACGCATAAACCTGATAACCCATGATTTTGTCAAAGTGAGAAAAATGGCTCTGAAAATAGTATTATAATACAAACAGATAAGAGTACTAAACGAATACTAGATCTAGTTGTATATCAAAGTGTATTCCCGAAAAGTTTACAAAACTCTCTAAAGTTCAAGAATGATAGATGCGTGCTTTACAAGTTTTATTTCTTTAAGCGATATTTTATTATATTAAAAAAAAAATCTTATGGATTATTGGGTTTATGCAGAAGGCAACATAATTTATTTTTACTTATCCCAGAATGTAAAATATTCGGAGTCGTTTCTGTGGGCGACAACCAAGAAAAAAGGTAGCCATACAATATACAGGAAGTCAAAGACGTGTTGATAATGAGTTGAAGCGAGGAGAGAAGAGCTTGTCACAAAAAAAAACCTCTTTTTACGCGTTGACAGTAGCTGGTTTTCGCGTTGTCTAAGAATCACAACAATTTTAAGAAGATCAACTATTATCTCTGTGAAAATGTGCAACAAAACAAAGGAAAAACAAACAGACAAATGTGACTTTTATTACACTATCTACTCAGTCGCATCTTTTCTATTCTCTCGTTGAGTTTCTGTTTACCTAAGTCACCTCCTTACACCAATGGAGACGTGTTTTTTTTTTTTTTTATGCCACCATAATTCTCTAGATAAGCCACAATGCGTGGGTCTGCTATAGGCTAAACGTAGGTAAGATAAAGTTATATAGGAAGAAACTAACAAGGAAGTTAACAGAAATATTACCCCCCCAAAAAAGTCTTATAAAATAATTATTAAACCTGTGTCTCATAAGATAAGCTCTGCGGGGAGCCTCTTGTATTGAGAGACAAGTTATACAGCAAAGACTGTTGTAAATCTCATCATTAAAGCAATTCCTTTAGTAGTCTAAGTCCTTAAGCTCCTCTAATCATGTATTATTTTTTCGATCACAATGGGATGAATACTTCACTTTCTGTTTATGAAAGATTTGATCGATTATGCCCCATTTTTCTCACCTTTAATACTGTTGTCTTACGCGTCTATGATTCAAAAACTTTGAACGGCTTCACAGCTACAAGCGGTTACTCTAGCATAGAAGAACAGGTTTTCCCTAGGATGTCAAGTATCTTTTCACTAGGATGTCAAGTGTCTTTCCTTCTGTGAGAAACAAAGCGGATTGGACATCTTCTCCCCGCACATAATTCATAATCAAAGACTAAAGGTATTCAATCCGTATGCCATTATGGGTGATCGATCGTGCAATTACGGTTATAAGCTTGTCTGTTACAGGTTTATTATCATGGAAAGCCGGAAACTTCTTTTGTTGGTGAAAAGTCTTTAACAACGGGGTTAAGACAGTCTGTTTCGTGGCGCGTGGAGCTTCTTTTTGTCTAGGAATGTCTCTCCTTATCCGCGTTAAGTCTGTATCCCTATTATTTTCTTGTCCGTAATGGTGCTTGCTTCTCACACATTTTCAAAATGACGCTGAGCCTCTGAATTCATGGACCTAATAATCCATGCTAACATGCCACGTTTCTCCTGTACGGCGCGCGTAAAAGTTTTATATAGTGAAAAGAATGTCCTTAATAATGGTGTATAATTCCTCCAGTGCCAGTGACAGACTGATGTCTCAGATACACAAACTCATTGCATTGCTCGTCTGACAGCTAAATAACAGACTGGCAGATTGGACTTTATAATATATACTACCATGCCATTTTCCCCCCTGTACGGCGCGGGTTAAAGGTTTAAAGTGAAGGGAATGTCATTAATAATGATGTATAATTCCACCGGCCTTGTAATGACTTCCTTTTTTTTTTTTTTGGTCAGTGAACACAATGTCATTCTCATTTTTAAAATGAGAATGACGTTTATTCGTGTATTGTCTTGCATCAAAGCAGTGTCTGTTCATACGACAGGCCGGATCACTCAACGACACCAGGGAGCATACATTGCCATTGACACTTCAAGGTACTAATCGCTAGCATTTTGACAGTATCTATCACTCCCCACTGCCAGGTACTCATTTTGCAGATGGATGGATTAGGGTAAAAATGAATGAAATTCTTTCTCAACGTGACTGTGGCGAGAATCAGCTCATTTAGGATCTGGTTCAAACACCGTAACACATTCAGTCAGTGATTTCATTAACTGATAATCATTTGGCACCTCCAAATTTATAACCTATGAATATATGAATCCGGCTAACAAGAATGGGTCATTTTCCTCAAATATAAAGAACGATTAACTCTCGAAGCACGCTCTGGGCGAAAAGGTCTTCTAGCCGTTTTCTGCTATTTGGCTTTGTATATATGAGAACTAATTAATGAACATACTACATAACTACAGAGTCTTGCGCTTGCACCTAAGTGTTTTCTGGGATATCATAAACAATGTTCTAAACTTCCAAAATGATGCCAATTAAACAGTCATATCAGGACCATCTTGAAATTAACAAAGATAAAGAGCAAAATACTCCTTGCCCAAGTTACCATCGCCAGCGGGTGGTCACAGTAAATGCAGCTCTTTACGCACATAAATTTCAATGGGCTGCTGATCTGCATTTCTCCGCCAGATGTGAGGGACCAAGGTTCTCATTATATGGCTAAGTGCCTCTGGGAACTCTAAGGTTAAATTTTATTGCATGGAATTATGACATAGATATGCTATTGATACTTAACCCTCTAGTGCCCACTGGTCCATATTTGGCAACCCAACTTCAAGGGTCCAGTATGGAGTGGTCCAAATATGGCACGGATGTTTCAGTGCCCAGAGGATCAAGTTTGACCCAAAATTTTCACCTATTAAATATTGACATTGTTCAAAATCAATGTAATTATGTTATTTTGAGTGGCATTTGAAGTGTGTATGTGAATTTTCAGATTTTTCCTACCAGTATTTCTATGTCTGGGCACTAGAGGGTTAAAGTGATGCTGGACATAGACTGGAAAAAACATGAAGTATACATGAACATCTGGAGTGTCACCTTGCGGAATAAGGAAGTTAATTTCATGAAAATGATCATTGTCTTTTGGTGGGAGAGGTCTCAGGTTCGAATCCTGTGGACAGCGGGTTTCTCTTTCGATGTATTTTTTTTTGCGGTGTTTGAAATGCGAGGGGCCCATCGGGGGCTAAGTTTGTTTGGTCCCCTGCAATTTGACAAAATGGGAAGCCATTTCCCTTCTTTGTATCCTGAGAGGAGTCCTTAGCAAAAGGTACTCTTTTGGTTGGTGAGCACCGGTCACTGTTAGGTGGGATGCACACCTGCTAGAGGGAGTTTTAGAAATCTGTCTTCTTTCTTACGAAATCTGAAAAAAAAACATAGCGGCAACCATTTACGGTTTCAAATTTATAAGTGGAACATCTTGTCAACGGCCTTTTGTCGGAGGAAGATGTGGCAAGAATCAGCGGTTGTTTATATGTTCATGTATGGGGCAAAGATATAAGTATAGCAAACACCACTCGCGATTCCGTGCATTGTTTCCTGTCTCTTCCGCAGGAATCGCAGCCATCATGGCTTTTCTAGAGACTGATATTTCCTTCAATGAAGAGGGGCTGTCAAATTGCAGGAAGCAAACAAACATAGCCGGGGTTTGATGCCGTGTCTCTGATATTGCCATCACGTTAAAACCCAACTTAAACGAACAGGCTGACAGCTGCGACGTATAGTAATCGCTTCCACTAACTCACACGGAGCTTAAAACAGCCGGATTTATCTTTATAATTTCACCAGAATCCCCCTAATTACAGTCTAAGGCATGTCTCGAAAACTGCGAAAGTTTGTCTAAACTTGTAATAATTACCGAGCTAACCAGTGCGCCACTGTCAAATGTACGAGGGTGGAGAGACCTTCAGGCTTGTGAAAAGTGTCGTTCCCTTGTCAAAATGTCATATCTCGATAGGAGAATTACAGTTTTATGGGAGCCGCCACACATCCGTTTCCGAGTGTACTCTCCAGAACTGTCAATTAAGCTTTGTCATAAATCGTTATCAGGTGAGTGATTGTGATTAGAAGCATGACAGGTTTGTCCAATGACCTCGAACTATCCAGTTATGCGAGCTGTGAAATCTTGGATATTTCTCGACAGTACCCAACCAAACCACTCCAATGTTTTCGACATTGCCCCTAAAGAGGAAGATAAAGAAGAAGAAGAAGAAGAAGAAGAAGAAGAAGAAGAAGAAGAAGAAGGAAGAAGAAGAAGAAAAAGAAGAAGAAGAGGAGAAGAAGAAGGAGAAGAAGAGGAAGAAGAAAAAGAAAAAGAGGAAGAAGAAGTAGAAAACAACAACAACAACAACAAAAGCAACAACAACAATAGTAGTGATAACAACAGCAATAGCAACTGAAACAACAACATCAACAGCAACAACAACAACAACAACAACAACAACAACAGCAAGAACATCTACAACAGCATCAGTGGCAACAACAGCAACAACAACAATAGCAGTGATAACAACAGCAATAGCAACTGCAACAACAGCAATAGTCCATTTTGGCCTATATCAATTTGACGCCAAAGTTATGTCTAACGCTTTGCTTTGAACATGAACTGAGGTTGGCGAAAAAAAATGAAAGCATTAGTCATAAACGGGGAGAAAAGCACCATAAAAAAGATAAAAATGGCAAAGCGAGAGACATCAAAATGATTTCATATACTAGTACTTACATTTGTTGAAAGACTTAGCACAGTGCTGAATAACATTATGAATGTCAGACATTTGTCTGAGATTTTACTTCCGACACACACAGGTGATGTATTTTCTGACGTGAAATTTCAGCACGTTGTACGACACCATAGCAACAGGATCCATCAGCTGCTAGTGTGGCATTAACAAATAATAACAATAACAATAACAATGACAGATAAGTGACAGATGGCTAAGATACACAAACTCATTACATGCTCGTCTGACAGCTAAATAACTGACTGGCGGATTGATGGACTGATCTATCTTGTACCCCACAGATCTTAAGAGCAGCGTGTCCACCAACATGTTCTCGCTGGCGTGGAGTGATCTGGGCATGTGCTTGGCCACCTTCACCGCCACCGTTTCATACACAGTCTATGCCCATGAAGGACACGGAAACTTCGGTCACATGTCCCCCAATTACCAGTCTGGAGCCTGGGTCAGGGGCATGTTCTACTCAATCTCCAGCTGGGTGACCCTCTTCGCCTCCATAGAGCGTTGCCTCTGTGTGGTGTTACCGTTTAAAATCAAGGTAAAGTCCGTAGACTCCAACAAAGCTCATTTCCGGGCTGAGCAAAAAGTAAATGTAAACAGGAGTGTGACTAGGTCAGTAAATCTCGCTTCTGAAAGTAAAAGAAATATTGTAGATGATGGTCATGCAGAGGTTACTAATGCTCATGGTAGTTTTATAAATAGATTACGTCTGTACATATCCAGGTTCTATCGATGGAATCCAATGGAAAACCACTTACTTTTCTGAAGACCTTTCGATGCAACCTGCGCATCATCGTCAGCCTTAATGAGAGCTTTGGTCTTCCGCGCCGGATTTGAGTTGTATTTTGCTCTGTTGTTGTATGTACCTCTTGTTAGTGAACACTACTCCGGCTCTTGGGATGTCATGGTGGCTCCATTCAGACTTGTTGTTTATGAGATGGGGTGTGGTGTCTGTAACGCCTCGTTGAGTTGCCGTGTGAGGGCATCTCTGTAGGTACCAGTGATAGTCATGGTGAACTTGGTTGGATCTGTCTTGTCTCCGTGTGTGAGTTTCGTGTGTCTGTACAGGACTGAGTGTTTGTCCTTTCTGGTCAATGCTCTGTTATGTTCCAGCCCTCTGGTGTATATATTTCTGGAACTTTCGCCAATGTAAACGTCGTTGCAGTCGTTGCACTCTATTTTGTATGTGACGTTTCTTTCCTACACATACCCTTTCTTCCTGTGCTGCATACGAAACACTTTTCATTATCTATACACTGTTGTTTCTGGAAGGGATCTGAGTTTTGTGGTTTGTCTTTTAGGCTTCTCCCTGCTTTCTCGACCACCCTGATTCTGCATCCACTGTTATTGATTTCTCTCTCGAATCTCTTCTTCAGTTCGGATTTAGGTGTGGATGGAATGAATATCACAGAGTCGTAGGCTCCAACTTTGAACCAGTCATTCTTCTTCTTTCTTCTTTCTTTCTCTCTTTCCGTCTGTCTCCAGGTTTTAGGTCTATATAGGGGTTTCTTTCCATTCTTATCGAGTTCTCTGAGTTTGTGGTAAGCATTGAGGGCTGACTTTACCACTTCCATTCTGAAGCGCTGGCTATATCCAGAATACTGTTATCTTAACATATAAGAGTTTATATGAGTGGTTATCTGTTACCACAAACTTAGTTTTCCATTGGATTACAACGATAGAATCTGGATGTGTACAGACGTAATCTACTTATAAAACTACCATGAAAGTAAAAGAGCCTCTCTATTTCTTGCCAGTCATCTTGAATCCACTATGCCCATTTTCAAGATGACCTCGATGTCTTTTCTCCAAGGCCTCTTCCCCAGCCATGCTGCCTTGGTACTCAGCTCTCTTGGACTGATCTTTTAGATGGATCATGTCTTTTTATGTGACTAAACCAAATCAGCTTCTCTTTCTTTGAGTTGTTCAGCAGCTACATTATCAGTTTGATTTGGAATGTTCGCAACTGGGACCTTTTTGAAAATGCCGCAAAATGACTGCTCCCGTCTGGATCGGGCGAGTTCATGTAATATTGAGTTGACCAGTATCGTAATGTATTTGAATATCTGGAGGAAATGCAAATACTTCCGCGAGACAATCAAAACTGGCAAGTGCCACTTATCGAGCACTTTGACTGACTGCTAGGATCTGAAACATTTGCTTTCATTACATGAGCTGACATGACACCAGTCTCTTAAACCCTTCGCTGGATCATGGTGTTCAAGTGCTGATGTCACTTAGCTACCACTAGCTCACTAGGAATATGAAGGATTAGTTTACTGCATTGGAAATAAGACGTATGGGTACGTCGGATATGATAAGGGGATGCCACCTCCGGAATGTACAGGTAAATCTAAGGGCAGTATAATATAGGAAGAAAATAATTGTAGCAAAGAGGTCATTTCAATGATTCTATATGATCTTTCTCTCCTGTAGATGTGTACATTCTTTCTTTGCTGTTGCACAATTAGAGAATTCTTGCGTCTTGACAATTTCCCCAGGTGATCATCAGCCGTGGCCGAACAGCTGTGGTCTTAATCCTTATTTATGTGGTCTCCTTCCTGATTTTTCTGCCCGCTTTCATCGCCATGGGTATCTACCGATTCCTGCCACCTACCCAAAGCAGGAATGAGAGCGAAGCAGTGGCCTGGTTCCGCAAGTGGGGCCCTGTCCTTCAGGATACTGCCAGCACATTTACTGGAATATTCACACCAACTGTTACTCAGGTGAGTCGCCTGGCAAATATTTTGTTGGAATACGTCTCTACCTGTTAATGGCACATATTCTGTTCTTTTTTTTTTTTTCTTAAATAACGCCAACTGTTAAGCAGATAGATCGCATGGCACTTATTCTATTGGAATATGACGCCAGCTATTACTCAGGTGAATGGCATGGCACATATTCTAGTTGAATATGAAACAAACTGTTACTAGGAGTAGTCGCATGGCACATATTATGTTTAGTTGAATATGAAAAAAAAACTGTGACTAGGGGGAGTCGCATGGCACATATTCTATTTGAATATGAAACAAACTGTTACTAGGAGGAGTCGTATGGCACATATATTTAGTTGAATATGAAACAAACTGTCACTAGGAAGAGTCGTATGGCACATATTCTACTTGAATATAAAACAAACTGTTACTAGGAGGAGTCGTATGGCACATATATTTAGTTGAATATGAAACAAACTGTTACTATGAAGAGTCGTATGGCACATCTCCTAGTTGAATATGAAACAAACTGTTACTCGGGGGAGTCGTATGGCACATATTCAACTGAAAAATGACGCCAACTATAAGTCAAGTGAGTCGTGTTGCACATATTCTATTGGAATATGACGTCAGCTGTTAACTCTGTTGAGTGGCATAGCACATGTATACGCTGCATGTAGGAAATCATGACGCCAAGTGCTACACAGGGGGGTCGCATGGCGCATATTCTAGTGGAATATGACCCCAGCTGTTACTCAGATGACTCCCATGGCATATATTCTGCTGGAAAATGACACCAGCTGCTTCCCAGGCGAGTCCCATGGCATATAATATTCATTATATTGGAATAGGACACCTACTGTTACTTTGGTGAGTCGCATGGGATATGCAGAATTCACTGATGCCCGTGAAGCATTCTTTATATTAATTGGTCGGCGATGAAAGTTTGGTTTTTTTGGAAAGACTAGGCTAAATTTTGTTTTATTTCGAAATAGAACTCTATGACAAGATGTAAATTCGCCAAAGTCAAGGAAGACTACGACTCTTGAGTAAGGCCATTTTCATGAAAAAACATATTTCTTTGTCTTCAGTTCTCTTCTTAAGAGTAATTTTAGCAGAATAATTTACCAAAACAATTTGAAGACTGTATTCTTAAATATATCAGAGATGTGTTCTTTCGAATGCGGTCTGTTCTTCAATGTTTCCTTTTAAGCTATGTAAACGTTTCAGTTATAGCCTGTTATTATCTGTTTCTTAAATAAAATGAACACAAGCCTGGGATGCTGTTGTAGATGTTCATTCAAGGGAATTTTTTTCATATACGTTCATTACTTTGATAATGTATACTATTCATGCTCGTTGTATGTTTCGTGCTCTAGCACATTCTGAGGTCGATGTAAAGCATCCATTGCATTCGTGCAAAATAGTGCAAAGTGTACTCCATGAAGAAAG
Organism: Ellobium chinense; assembly: GCA_033807755.1. NCBI lineage: Eukaryota > Metazoa > Mollusca > Gastropoda > Ellobiida > Ellobiidae > Ellobium > Ellobium chinense. The sequence continues at coordinate 6,234,404 of JAWQUT010000004.1, forward strand.
CCGAAAATATGCCCTCCAGAAAGTCAAAAATTAGAACCTGGAAAGCTGCCGGAACGGTAGCCTGAAGCAGTCCATTGCCGTAGTCGTTTTGATGGTCTGTAAAATCTTATGTCATAGAAAGAAGCCAGTAATGCAGGAAAGTGGGGCACTTACAAGAAACTCTTCATCAAACTGCGCACTCCAGACAGTATGCAGTCTGAACACTGATGAAGCCAGTAACAGATTTGAGACAGTAGACTATTACTTCAAACTGACAGGAGCTGATATTCTATTGCCGCTGCGTAAAATTCTATTTCCAAACAAAACAACAACAACAACAACAACAACAACAACAACAACAAAAGGATTTTAACTCACATCTGCAGAATAGATTGAACACCAGTGAAAAACCATTCAGCATTATATTTAATACACGTTAGCCCCAAGCCGTATAACCGCAGAAGGCAAAATTAATAATCTAAATAATGGCAAACTCAATCATTCAATCATCTTGATCGGTTCGCGAAGTTTTTACAGTGCACGCTGTTGTTAATTTCTTTTTACTCTGTAGTCCTGCTGTGTTCACCATTGTTAGAGGTTGAGTTCAAGAACCTAAAGGAACATGCCAGCAATATTAATACAGTAAAAACGGAGAAAGCAAACCCGTGATGAATTCTGCAAGCTATTTCTTAAAGATTCAGAGAAAAAACACCGGAAAAAAACAACAACCCGGAAATGTTGTTTGCGACTGACCGTTGTTATCGCTTTTCGAAACGACATGAAATGCTCCTTCTTTTTGTTCAGAACAAGTTTCTTTTATGGGTTTCAGAGGTTGAAATGACCCCAACCTATGTTTGGAAATTTGTTTATTTCGCAAATGGCTATCCACGTGCTGCACTTCTCAAACCACGTCGTCTCGTAGGCGGTGCGTGATTGTTCAGCAAGCTCTGCCTTTAGTGACTGACAAATAAATAAGAAGAAACATGTCATCAACAACTAGGCTTGAAATGTACGCAGTTTCGAAAAAGACGGGAGGCAGAGGAAGGGAGTTTTGTTGAAACATAGTCTCATGTTTACCTGTTATCGCTATTCATCATGTGTGCATATTGGTTTTTTTTTTGAATTCGTCAGTATTTTTATTTGATGGACTGAGGTTCTGACCAAAGCACTCATGGCGAGGCTTCGCCTGATGATGTAATTTTTTTTAGACATGAATGGATTGGCGCAGTTTAGCCACGTGATTTAATGGACATTGGGATATGTACATCTTTTGTTTTCATGCCCTCCTGTCCTATCCCCAGGTCTTAATCATTATCACCACCTACGTCATGACCCGAAGCCTACGGTATTCAGTAAAGTTCAGGAACAAAACAACCGTCCCTGTCCACAGCTCAAGCAGTAATGGCTCTCAGAAGAAGGTAGGTTAACGTAGATCTGTTCCCGGTATTAGAGAGCTTTGGTGTTGAAGTTCGGACCGTTTGGCATGGGCATAATACGACATTTCCTAGTGTTGCGATCATATTGCTAGTTAAGAAATTCACAGCTGGTTCTCAAGCAATATATGATCGTATCACTAGGAAATGTGAAATGCCTAACTCTGACATAAAGGTTCAGACCAGTGGCCATATGCATAATCCTTACGTAAGTTAACGCACTGTGGTAACCACGGGAAACTCTCAGAACATTAGTAGTTTTCACTGTGATTAACGCAATAAGTTACTTAATGTATGGATTATGCATACGGCCACAAAACTAGAGAATAAAAGTTCTTTTTAATATACTTGTTCCCTCCCTCCCAACCTTCCCCAAGTTTACTAAATTAAAGTCTGTTAGATTCAAGAGTTAAGAAGACAATGAGATGGACATTTTGGAACATTGATAAATATAATCTATAATAGTTGCATATTTCATTTTCATGTTAAACTTTAGTCATGGCAGGAAAATTGAAAGCATATTAAAAACAAATGCCAAAGCCAGTGTGCGAGACGCGCACAGTGCTTGCCAATATTAGACATATATTAAAAAAAATATTAGTTTGATATAACTGGAGTGGGTAGATATATAAAATCAATTTGCAAAATCAATTGGCAGTATCTAACTGCTACTATACCAATTTTTGTCTTAAAGAGAAATATAATATCTCTGTATTTTTTCCAACAACAACAACAACAACAACAACAACAACAACAACAACAACAACAACAACAACAGTAACAACAGCAACCAGTGACAACCGGTCGCAGCAAAGTATTGCACCCGTAGCCTTTCTGAATAGCAATCTTTCACTTAATTGCATATTTGTCATGCTTTCGTGGAACTGCGACTATGCGCAATGGATTGTAAATGGCGCAACAGGTCAACAGGTTTCTTTCTTTCTTTCTTTCTTTCTTTCTTTCTTTCTTTCTTTCTTCTTTTCTTCAGGCTTGTAGAGTTATTTGTACGTATTTAAATTCTGGCATACGATGTCTTAGGCGGTAGGTCAAGGTATAAGCTCAAGATGGAAGCAGGGTGGTCGTGCAGTGGTTTGTGAGGTGTTCTCACAATCTGAAGAATGTCAAGTTTAAAATGTGTGGGTTCGATTCTCGAGTCGAGTGTTTTGCGCTGTAATGTTCTTGGGAAAGACATTTCATTCCAATTCCTCATTCCACTTTAAATAAGTACCTGGTTTAAGAACTCGGAATGACGGGAGGGTGGGGGTGGGGTCAGGACACTAAATCGTGAAGACCACCAATGACTTTGTTATGGATTTCCTTTGTAATGATGTGTTTATATCTTTTTAAGCATATCGTCCTATGTTTATGTGTGTTATGAATGATGTGTATAACACTGTTAAACATTGTAAAACAATTTCTCTACGAAGTAAATAACAGACCTATTTTGATTTTTTGTTTTGTTCAATGTTAATGTTTTTTATCCGTCCGCAGGAAATGACGTCCAAAGACAGAACATTGATGAAGATGGTCNGCAGGGTGGTCGTGCGGTGGTTTGTGAGGTGTTCTCACAATCTGAAGAATGTCAAGTTTAAGATTTGTGGGTTCGATTCTCGAGTAGAGTGTTTTGCGCTGTAATGTTCTTGGGAAAGACATTTCATTTCTTTTCCTCATTCCACTTTAAATAAGTACCTGGTTTAAGAACTCAGAATGACGGGAGGGTGGGGGTGGGGTCAGGACACTACATCGTGAAGACCACCAATGACTTTGTTATGGATTTCCTTTGTAATGATGTGTTTATATCTTTTTAAGCCTATTTTCCTATGTTTGTGTGTGTTATGAATGATGTGTATAACACTGTTAAACATTGTAAAACAATTTCTCTACGAAGTAAATAACAGACCTATTTTGATTTTTTGTTTTGTTCAATGTTAATGTTTTTTATCCGTCCGCAGGAAATGACGTCCAAAGACAGAACATTGATGAAGATGGTCACAGTCATCTCCGTCATTTTCATCTCCTGCAACCTCCCCGTCATGGTGTTCGTCTACGGGCGCCGGCTCGTCCCAGGCCTGGACTTCAACGGCCACCTCAAGAACCTTCACGCCACTTTCCTCTGGGTAGCCTTCCTGTGCGGAGCCATCAACAGCAGTGTGAACATATTTGTGTACTATCGCGTGAGCTCTCTCTTCAGGTCCAAGTTTAGGGTCTTGTTCGGGCGCAGTGGAGGCAGAACCCAGATCAACGACTCTATCCGGCCTAGCGGAAGTGATGACTCCAGCAGGGGGCAGAAATACTAGTGCTAGGGGAAGGGAGGTTGCCATGGTACCATAGCCATGTAGAGGAAATTTGGGCAATTCCAGAGTAATTCTACGTCAGTTACGCTAATTTCTGCACAGTTTTGACGTTACAGCAGGTAGTTCTAGTTGTTTGTAACAGTTATTTCGAAATATTTTATTATACCCTTTCAACATGAACCGAAGCTGGTTATTGTAAGGTCAGAGCTTTTCAGAAAAAAACAACAACAACAACAAAACACGTACCTGACCTGACGTTCCGCTGGAATTGCCCAAACGTGATTTTGAAACCCAGTCTATTATACGTTCAAATTTCAACGTTGATTTCCCCCACCCTCTCTTTCCCTTCTCCCTCTCACATCCCCTGTTGTCCTAACTCCCTTTTGCGCGCCAATCCTACATTACCTAGCCTAGATTTATGACAGGTACCCTAGTTCTCTCTCTCAATCGCCAGATAAGTGGCTAGATCTAATTGCAAAATCCTCGCGCTACGGAATTCTCAGAATTCCTATGAAACAACGTGGTTGAATGGTTGTAATACTGGCCTCATAATTTAAGAGGTCATGATTACCATCCACCACCCTTGCTCATGTTGTAAATGCTCTGGAAAAGCGTCCCTTTCACTGATTCAACAAACCGCCCCTTTGTAAATCGGGTAAGTGGCCTGTAGCAGTGGGAGCTATTGTCTGGATAAAGGTCCAATCGTCCTCTCGTTGCACAGTCGGTCATTCGTAAAGTGGTAACTAGCCTTAAGGTTACAGATTTTCGATTTCCCTCTTTGAGCCAATAAACTGTTTTCTATACTGTCACTTACAGGAAACTCCACCATCTCTAAGTCATCTTAAATAGTTTGCTGAATTCAATGAACTTATTGAAAATGATGTTTAAAATATAGGTCTTTCATTTCGTATTCGAGCTACGAACCGATACATCGACAAGTGTCTTAACCATCTTCATCACCACAACTGATGGTTGTTGGACATGCACACGGCACGCTATCCTTCCGGCTATCAGCGTGAGTAAATTTGG
>JAWQUT010000004.1:6247179-6270411 GCA_033807755.1 Ellobium chinense
GTCTTCATCATTCACAACTTCATCAAGCAGATGATGATATTCGCCACACTATTCCCTTTTCTGAAATATATTGCGGACCCAATAATTCTGTCTTCTGTAATGGCGTCTTTTCTTTAACAAGAAGAGCAACAAGAGCTGTATCGCCAACACACACACAGCGCTTCCATCTTGGAATATGAATCCCGAATGGAAAGTGAAACGGATGCATTCCCAATTCATATCCAACTCGATTTCTACTCTCCCAAACTCATGAGTGGAAAATGGGGGGACTATGAAGGCACTCCGTTTGCAGTCTAAGTATTTTAAGATTATGCAGGTGCAAAGACAAGGGGGCGCAATAAATAGCTGAGGTCTTCCCTGAAGGACAAATACCATGCACACAGGTGTGGACAGAAGTTTGAGATTCTCAGGTCGGCGAACCTGATTTCGTCGATCTTGGATTCAGCAAAATATGAATCTCAAATACTGAATTCAGATCTGTCGTCTTTAGACAAAAAGTCACATATACAGTTGAAATTGTGTTGCATAATATTATGTGCCTTTTTGTCATAAGACGGCAGAGATAAAGACAGTCGGTGGAACCCAGGGAAATAAGATCCCTTTTCCTGTGTGCTCAGTATGGTCGAAAAAGAACTACAAAATCGAAAATTCGTATCTTAAACATTGCAATGGTCGAAGCATAATCCTGACCGAAAAAATCGGTACACACGAAATTGGGTTCCAACAAGTACACATTCGACAATACTCTGCTAAAGTGAAGGAGCTTCTCTTTGACTCACCCTGAACCAGAATTTATGAAAATAGTTGACAGCTGGAAGAAAAGAACAATAAATTAATCAACACTGATGATTGTCTTAATGTAATGTCATAGTTGGGTAGTCAAATCTTTGCCTGTTGACCCTGTGACGACCATTGAATGTGACGGTCAGGATTTTAGGCATTATTTTTTTTCCACAACTTTCTAGTTTTCATAAACAAAAAAAAAATATCCTCAGCAGTACCCAAACAAACATTCCACACGCAGTGCTTCTAGTACATCATTATCTGTAATTTAACAAAAACAGCTTCACTGGCCTACACTTTGAGGAAAAGATCGAATCGGCAACGATCTTTTAAGTTGAGCTGCCCAGCCTTAGTGATTATGGAAGCCCCTAAGAAGGAGTAATTACTGGTCATCAGCCGGCGCTCGGCAAACGCTTAACATCTTCAGCTTTGGCCGCAGACTTTTGATGATGTGGATTAAGGGTAGTCAGGGAGACATTCTTAGCAAAACACTGAAATTCACTATGACAACTAATGATTCGTTGTTCGTATTAACTATGAGAAACTCAAAACAGGTCTGATAATGGACCTTGTCGTTGTATTATCTGGAAAAGAAGACCACTGTATTCGATAAGTTTTGTGATTTTATTTCTTTACCAGTTTTGGTTTTGAATTGCGTTAATTACACTTTTCACCGTTTTCTTTGTGGGCTTTGTCATGGCTTTCTCGATACTTGTTGCAGCAAAACTGTAGCAAGAAATAAGAGTGATAATATAAACGATTCAAGTTTGTTGTATAAAAGACAAATTCAGTCGTCTTTTCAGTGTGGTAATTCAGGTTCTAATTAATAATAACGAGGACGTGTTTCTTCAAGTGAATGAAAGAAAATATATAATAATATGAATCAGCCACTGTTCTTCCAATTCATTATTTAGATAGCTTGTCATAACCCGGGATAATAGCACACTTTTCCTATTCTATGTTCATAACATATCTTGCCTACAGCGCCAATTTAATCAGTATGTGATGGAAATGGCGTGAACAGATTTGGCTTTTTCGGAGCAAGATATCATATTTTTTTTTGTTCTTTTTGAAAGACCTTGGCTTTGAAATAACTGACTGGCTCTTTGGCTCTTTTTTTTTTTTGCTCCAATAGATTTTAGTCAAACCTGATAAATTTACGAAATGTACTTATACTGCTCTCAAACTGTTTAGTATTTCAAGTGATTCAGCTTCTGACGAAACTGAATAATGGATACGAATAAAAAAAAACGATCTCAAAATTATTTCCATTTAACAAATACTTTCTTATGTTGCTCTGACATATGTAGAAAGGTTAATGATAACCATGATATCCACGTTTATCCAGTGCATAAATAGCTTATACTAAATTTCTTGTCTTATGCCACATGTTGAGCCCATTCAGCCCTTTCTAGACATGTGTTGGCGGTTTTTTTTTTATTTGACTCTTTTTCGAATTCGATTTGGCTGCGGGTAAAAAAAAAAAAAGTCTGGGAACTCTGGTTGGAAAGCATCATTTTGTGTTATCATAGCATAAATGAGCAGCACGTAGGATCAACGTCCATTAGGTGTCTCGTTAAGAAGTAAGTTATAATGATTACAGTTTTCTCTTCTCGAATTGGAGAAAGGGGTAAAGCCTTTCATTCAACGTGAAGGGCAACTCTGAATGGTTATTTGTCGGTAACTAAGCCAATGCAAATGACATATTATGGTAAACAATTACCTTGCTGACATGAGCAGACCAAATTGAATAGTAGCGACACTAGGAAGTCTTAATGGGATAAATTAGCATCTGGTATTTCTCATCATTAGTGTCTCTAGAGTGCTGCCAGAAATATCAGAGAAAGAACAGTACTAGAGAGAAATGCTATGGTGTTTTAACTCTTATTAGGCATTTCAGTACTCACCTAATTGAGCCTCCACATACACTCATACAAAAGCGACATCAAATCTTATAACTTTTGGCAAAGTCATAAGATCAGTTGTCGCATGCAGAATAATTAGCTTTGTTAACGTACTTGGATGACCAAGAAAAACTCCCAAATCATTAGACGTGTTCACTGCAAGTAACACAATGCGTTAATTAACGTATTATTAACATACGGACACAGGTCGTCGCTGAATCGGAGTCAACGGAAAGTACAGTAGATGAAAGCCTCATATTATGACATGTCCGCTGGATAAAGAAAACCAGAACTCTTCGCTGGATCCTCGGTTAGGAGGCTGGGCCGGGCTTCTATGGGTTTATCTCAGTGCAAGAAAGCTAGTTCACTACCCAAGTAACCTAGAATAAAGCTCAGAACAGAAACATGCATTAGGGCCAATATACCTGCACGAGCACATTAACGAACTGAGGGTTTAGGGCAGGTTCTAACAGCGTTTTTGAAGACAATTTCACCCGACCGATGAAAACTGTATTCAAAGGCTTATACATAACATGTGCATTTGATATAATATTTTACATGAAGACTCACCACTTTTCATACCAACTTAAGATAATGGACTTATATTAACCCGCAGAGCATGAACCATTCCCAAATCATTTGCCCTTGCAGATCAACAGCCCTAATACTAATTTATGAAAAACACAAGGACAAGTAACGGGTCATTTCCCCCAGTTGTAATGAACGGTAACTCTTGAAACACACTCTCAAATCACGACCGGTTTCTGCTATTTGGCTTTGTAAATCTGAGAGTCAATAGCTGTCGAGGCCTACGCTTGCATATGAATATTATTTATGATATCATAAACAAAATATCCAGCACTTAAAAAAAAAGACTAAATTAAACAAAAACATAAGATAATATAACATAAAACAACTCTTGATGTTACAAAGATAAAGAACAAAATAACCCATACGCATATTACCGTCACTAACCGTGGTCGAATTTATTGCTCTTTACGCATACCAGTTTCAAACACTTGATTTGCATTTATCTGTCAGATGTACCAAATGCCAAATTTTGCATGACAAGACTAAGTACCTCTGGGAATCTTAGAGTTGAATTCTGTTGCATTAAATTATGAAATAGATTTCCTGTTAATATATAAAGTTTCAGTGGGTATAGAGTGAATAACACGGAGTGTACCTGAACATCTGGAGTGCTACCCAGCGGATTTAAGCAAGTAACTTCAGGACAATGACCCGTAATGATAGCCCAGTGATCCACATTTCTTCGGAGATCAGAGACAGTGACAGCGCAGACAGAACAGGGCAGGACTGTTTGTTGACGGATATGAGTGGCATGAATAAACAACTGGCCTACTTAACTGATATATGACGCAATCCGAAGAAATTATTAAGTCTTATGTCAACACAGGTTCCTCTAATCTCTAACCCTGTACACATTCCAGCACGTCAGACAGCCTTTTTTCATTTTTTTTTTCTAAAGTTTTTAGTTTAACTGTTAGTCCAAGAAATTATACATGGGGCCATTCAATTTTCGGACAGAAGACATATTTTATTGCAACTTTGATCGAAGTAATTCTCTTGCTACCCTCGGGTTTTTTCAGTGCTGATCTATTATCCCTGTTGAACCATAAGGTCGTATTCCTCTCTATAAGTCATGCTGATTACGATCTTTTACGCAGTATGAACGATACGAATCATTCCGCCTGGCAGCGATAAAATAAGCAAGTGGTTTAGTTACAGTACTAGACTATACTTTTGTAGGAGTAGTTGGTGTTTCAGAGCAGAATTATTAACTGGCCTAAAGAGTTTGGAAAATAATGAAGCCTAAGAAAAGCACTGATTACGTGCAGCCTATTCCGCTTGATTGCAGTCCGAATTATCGGATTCTTCATACCTTAACATATTGCGGTAAACACGGAAAACTTTCGCTTCATCGTGACATTTATCACATAATAAATCGCTATCTTAATATTACTATATAAAATCCCTGGAACGTTGTAAATCGTTTTACTCGCAAATTTTCCCATACGTTCGGAAAGTTGCCATTTACCGAAGGTGATTGTCAGAGCAAAAGGATAGGGTCATACCATTAAGCATGTTAAGCAGCTCATTAAAAATAAAGAACAAACAAAGAAACAAACAAATCTAGTCTCGTAGTAAAGCAAGCGTTAGGTTTCATTCAATGTTATATTTCAACAGAAATGGCCGACGGACCAGAGGGAAAGTCTGTACTTCCTGCAGCTAGATGAACAACAATTTTGATCTGTCTTCGCAGCAGTTATAGTCATGCAGAAAGCTAAATTCAACGAGGTTAAAATGCATGTCAAGAGTCCAGACACGCCGTGAAGTTTGGACACTGTACGTCCATCGAGATCGCCGGCGTCCCAGAGCAGAAATCTTTGTTGATTTACATTGTCCCTTGTTGTGGGAATATCTTCCTTCCAATGTACGAAAACACTGACCGTTTTGAAGATGACTTCCGGCGCAAGGGATGAAAACAATAATCATGGAACAATTAATGACTGCAGGTTTTTTTTTGTGTCTTTAGAATGTGGTGCAGTAAAATTTCAACGCTATACGTCCATCGAGATCGCTGGCGTCCCAGAACAGAAATCTCCCTTGATTTCCATTGTCCCTTGCCGTGGAAATATTTTCCTTCCAATAAAGGAAAACATTGATCGTTTGGAAGCTGGCTTCCGGCGTAAGGGATAAAAATGATCGTCATGGAACAAATGTCTGCAGGTGTTTTTGGTGTTTGTGAGATCTGATGTCTTCAAGTTCCGCATGTTGCATGAACTGGAAAGTTTAACACTTGTTTCAGAATGTTGGTAAGAAATTTGATCACTTTCCTTCAAACTATTCTTTCGTTGCTGGCTCTGAAGAGGTTGGTGTTGCTGAGAGTGGTTCTCAACGTGTTCTTGATGGGGCTTACCAAGCTGCTTGTTCCGATGAGGTTTTAGATGTGTGGAGTGAATGTGAGTAGTGCGGTGATAGAGATGAAGATCGTTATTGGACGAGGCGGGTGTGTGGGCGGGGTTTATGGTCACGACATCACCAAATCTGACCAATGGCACTTTCATCTCCATGTGTTCCATATAGGAGGTGGAGTCTTCCATTAGCTTCAGCTGTAGAAGACAAGGATACAGGGTTATAACGTGAGACATCCATGCTGCCGCAAATGTAGAATCACTGAACTTCAAATGCCAGATTTCTGCAATGGTAATTCCATGATTAATCTTTGGCAACATGTATCTGAAGTAAACGACACACTGGCCATATACTTTAAAATGTGCTTGGTCTTCAACTATAAAAACAACACAGCAAATTGTTTTCTTTTTGGGAGGATTATACGAACGAATAAGCCAATGATATACTGCACATTAGAATACACATATTCTCAGTATTTGAAGAAAGTTCTTGCTTTGAGGAGTATTTTGTATACGTACTTGACCTACTTTGATTGTTTTGCAAGTAAACACATACAATTTCTGTTTAAACGATATGGACATTATTATGAAAATGACTCATTTATACCATCTCTAGTGAACCAGTGAGAGCGATGCGATGACATCGAATAAAAACATACACTAAATAAGTCAGAGTTAGGAATTTCCAAAGAGTAATTAAAATCGCTTGTCATTGGTTTCGGGTCATAGCTGTGTAATTTTCAGTGTGGCTGACTGGACAATAAAAAGTTCAGGTTTCATGATCGAAAAATACTTATTTACAAAACAAATATAAAGAAGGAAGGACATAATATAGGAAGAAGGATTTGGAAATAAAATGATGCGAAATTACTTAAAAGGTATGGGTGAATGTAAACAGCCGAGGTCAGTATATAGGTTTTTGTCAAAGATCTACCCACAACAAACTGTAAGTTTTAAAAGAAAACGAGATCTATTCTCGGTATATCGCAAAACAAAGTTCAAAACTGATCTCTAGATTTAAAGAGAGCGTATTCAAAAACACAACAAAGTGAATCCTCATTAACCTTATATCCAGCCCCACCTCTGTAGAAATAAAATGTAATGATGTGTGCGTATGAGATATTCAGATATATGTACAGTTTTGCAGACATATTCTGTGAGTGTCCACATTGTCTGTTATTCATCTTTCATGGTGTGGACTGTTTTAGAGAATGACAACTGTACAGGTAAAAAAGGTAACTTTGTTGTTGTAAAGCGCCTAAGCCTCACCGGCGGAGTGAGCACTTTACAAATGCCGTTTATTATGTCCATTATCGTTATTAATCACCTGGAATATTGTTGACCCTTAGTATCGAGGTCAGACAATCAAGAGGGCCGTCGACGAGAGGTTCAAAGATTCAAAGCCGTAGCTAATCCCTCCCACCACATCTCCAAACCACCCCCCCTCCCCCTTAATTCCCACCCAACCATGGCTCTCATCCGCCCCTATACTTCATCTCTCTGAGATCACAACAAAAGAATAACTTCCATTTCAGATGAACAAAGTCGTGTAAACCGGATGAGTTTGGTCTACATATGTGACATTTGTTCCAGTGGCAATTCAGGAAAATAGGAGAAGTAGGAGGAGCAGATAAATTAGGAAAAGAGATGTTATAAAACACTAAATGGAAAGCACAAAATAAAATTTTCCTGGCAATTTGCATGATACAGATGGAAAGAGTACCTCGGTTATTAATCTTAATGCTTCTATGATATTTTTGTTGTCAGCTTATCCCCATCTCTTCTCTAACCTACAGATAACCTAAGATAGATAATATTTTTAAATATTTATTTAACAAAATATAGGTGTGACGGTCGTGATCACCTTTAAGTAAAAGATTGAAAGTCTTTTGTTTTTGTTTTTTAAATCTGTCATTAACGCAACACTTCAATATGTGGGCAATTTTTTTTTCTCGTACAGTGGACGGTAATCCCCCTTAAATTCATTTTTAGAGTCCTCAGAAAACAGAAAAAAAAAGACTGAAAGTATGAGTAGAAAATAATGCTTAATTGCGATCTGGTGCTCCCGTAGAAATGCGTCAAGAGAAGTCCGCAGTATTGTGATGAAAGGTTTGTTCACCCTGCACTATAAAGAGCAGTACATTACCGTACTGTAATTTACACAATGGGTTTTCGTTGCATCCTGAAAATTATGTGAACGGGACAAATGACACACGTTGTCCTGATACAATGATAGTTAGACCTATTTCTTGACGTATCTTAGTTATGTGGATTAGTGTTCATCTCATTTCTTTCTTTCTTTCTTTCTTTCTTTCTTTCTTTCTTTCTTTCTTTCTTTCTTTTTTCTTTCTTTCTTTCTTTCTTTCTTTCTTTCTTTTTCTTTCTTTCTTTCTTTCTTTCCTTTCTTCTTTCCAACTATCATTACTTCCTTTTCTTCCTTTCTTTCTTTCTTTCTTTCTTTCTTTCTTTCTTTTGTTTATCTGTCTGTCTGTCTGTTTGTTACATACTTCATCGTTAACCCACTCCACCACGTGAGGGCATCAATATGTAAATCAAGTAACGGAACATGAGGTCGGTAAGTAGACCAAGAAAGGTAGCATGCTTTGAGCGTAATCATTGGGATTTGCATTGGGTACAGATCAGTGTATAGACTAGTTACTAGTTTTTTTTTATTTTTACAGCAAGGATGTTAATTTCGAGAGGCCTGTTTAATGATGGTCTGATGTGTGTATGGACGCAAAAATCTGAAGTAATCCGAGATGATAAGGAAGTCCTACAGATTAAATATAAAAACTTGGCCTTATCTACTTCTTCTTCTTTCTCCGTACTGATACAGACACATACAATCATCGAAAAAGAGGGGCAATAACTAGAAATTACTGCGTTAAACAGTGTTCCTCTTGCGGGTTACCGCGGGCTAAAAAGATTGTTTACTTTTTGAACATACCTTTTTCCGCGGGAAATAATCTTCACGAGTCATGCTCAACTCACCAAATGTGCTAAAATTACATCCACGAAAAAACCAAACAGCAACGACAACAGTAGCAGCAGCAGCAGCAGCAGCAGCAGCAGCAGCAGCAGCAGCAGCAGCAGCAGCAAGAACAAGAAAATCTGCAGTGAATACCTGTTGAAGTTTGAGCTGGATAGACCTCTTGATGGTCTCTCTCCTGGCAGCTTCCTCAATGATTCCAGATTCCAGCTTCCTTCTGTTGACCTCCCGGTAGCACAACAGGGCGCACACAGCCAGTACCACCACCACGATGCCAGCGGCGGCGCAGATGGTGATAGTCTGGGTCTCCGGGTCGGCCACATGATCCTGGTCCAGGCCTCCGCCGCTGAATTCCTCTAGCCATGACGTCCTGTTTTTCAGTTCCTGATGCCAGGACGTCTTGTTGGTCAGAGCTTCAGGGCTCATGATTATATGACGGCGAATGTCCACCAGTGTCTCGGAAGAAGGAGTCATACAACTGAATGATTCACACAGATCTAGGCCGTCTTTTCAATAGTTCTCAGCAGCCAAGCATAAGAGGCATAAGGAATAACGAGAAGGTCAGAGCAGCAGGAGTCGTGCAGAACAGAGACGATTAGGAGTCGATTAGCATAATTATCTGTGCACACTTTGAGATGGCCGATTCAAAATACTGCAGAGTCGAATATGGGTGTGTCACGTGTTTACAGGAGCAAGTCTTGGATCTAAAACTGTGAAGTGACCCCTAAATCACGTATACTGTTTATTGGTACTGTCCATTTGATTGCGTCAGTGCATTTAAATGCTTCCTGCAGCTTTGTGCGCAATCACGAAAAATACGGAATCTACGTTTTATTTTCACACACAGTGGCGCACAGATGGAGCCTGACAGTATTATTAACAGCGGCTGCGAATGACCAAAAGGTCATTAATTTTATTCTATGCACAGAATGTCACAGCATAGAAGTCTTATCATTGCTTTCCCTTGTCACAAAATCACGTACATGTTGACTGCAGTTATAGGTCATTGTCGTTTACATAAGACTGACCCTTAAGATTATGTGCTCGGTGTACCCGGAATATGCAGCAGTCCAGGGTACTGTCAATAGATCGGGTGCTTAAGCTGCGCAAAAGTCCAGTATGTTGTCCATAGATCGAGTGCTAACGTTGAACAGTGGGCCACTATACTGTCAATGCATAGAATGCTAACTCTGAACAGTTGTCCTGTATATTGCGACAGGATAGAAAGCGGAGCAGTAGGCCAGTATTATGTCAATGGAAAAAGTGCTAACGTTGTGCCGTTTTACTGAGTATGAGTGAAGTGGTACCTTTTACACGTATCCAGGTATTATGCAGCCTACAGCAAGCTTTGATGAACTCGTATGATCTGCAAAGAAACACAAAGAATGAATGAATGAATGAATGTATGTTTGAATGAATGAATGAATGAATGAATGAATGAATGAATGAATGAATTAATGACTGAATGAATGAATGAATGAATAAATGAATGAATGAATGAATGAATAACAATATTCAGTGACAGATAAAGAGCCAGGGATCCACCTATAAAATGCTCAATAGTGCTGCAAAATTCATATCCATTAAAACGCACGCACACTCATGTCTCGGAATGGCCAAAAATAGTTAAAAAGAAAGCGCCATTAGCTATATACTTTTTATAGCAAAACTGGTAAATGCAGAGTTCAGTGCCCTTTTAGAATTATCCAGTAATGTGCGTGTACACTATTTTGTTCCAAGATTTTTCTCAGGGCTATGGACGTTACAACAGAAGTCGTTCATCAGCAGAGTCTATGCGTAACTTTCTGGTTTAAGACAGACTATGTGTTGAAACACAGAAAAGGATAATGATGGTCAAAACATGGGAAATGGCGTGGCTTCAAGCAGGGCTTAGGAGACAATTAATGAATTAAATAACCAAAATGTTCCATGGTGCGGCCAGCAATTATTGTTTAAATTAGAGCACTCGCAGATTACGCACCAAATTGCACACATTTGCAAAGTGCAGTGCAATTCAGGAGGAGATATGACGCCAAAGCATATTGTGTTGTTACATCTTTGCCAGCTAAGACCATTGTGTTGATAACTTAATGTCAACTCGATCGTTATAATGGCCATGAGACGGATGCTGCATAGACTTCCTTTATACAAGACGCTGTACCGTACGCCATTAAACTTTTGAATGAATGAATGAATGAATGAATGAATGAATGAATGGAAGAATGAATGAATGAATGAATGAATGAATGAATGAATGAATGAATGAATGAAGACATTGACTTTGATCAAGGAAACCACTGCATCATAAAACCTTAGACTGTGACAACGAACTTTAAAGGTCTTAAAGCATATCTCACATACTTAAATGCACGGTGTCTGGGCATGGGCTTAAGTCCACTCTTTGAAAGTAAAAAAATAAATGTGTATAAGATGAAAGGAAAAAAAACAACGAAGTCATACTATGGGACAACATATGCGGTATGTCCATATCTTAATTTTCGTTTGGAGAGCTGTTCAAATACAAAATAAAAAAAAAGGACAACGACGCATTGCAGTACTTGTAGACAGCTTGCTTAGGACGACCGATATCTTACCTAATTAACACTTAATTTAAGCAAAGGTTGCAAACATTTAGCCATTACAACCCCACGTCTATGCCATGGACCACTGTCAGTTATTATGCAGTCACGATCATCCGGGCATCGCAAGCTGCAGCCCCAGCTATATTTATTATTTCCGCCTTCTACTTTTTAACTGTAAGAGAAATATGATTGGCTGGTATTATGGTGTTACACTGGCTATTGGCTTTCCTCGGCTAATGCATCTTGTTCTTTCGGAGGCAAAATTAAACTTGAGCTATGTTACAGATATAGCGTCCCCCTTTTATTGCATGAGCCACTTATTGGCAAACTTCAGTCGACTCTCCCAAGTGGAATTCCACTTAGTGGCAGTTTTTACTTCATAATAATGTCTTGTCTTAAAAAGGGATAATATTTTTAGATCAACATCGACGCTGCGCAATGGAGCTGTCCACTCTGGCTGGGGGTCCGCCCACCTTTCCAAAGCAACCAGACAGTAAACAATCCCGCATTTGCCATCGCCTCTCAGAATGACGCTGGAAAGCATGAATGGCTGGGTAATACTTAATGATAAACTAGTATTGTGATTAGAAACCAGAACTGCTAAGTAAATATAAAATGGGCGACTCCAGCCTAATGTAAGCTTTGACTGGCATATTTTTTTAATATAGCTTTTTTACGGAGATAACTTGTATCTTCTAGAAGAGGATTGCAAAAAGAAACCCGGCCCCACACTTTGAGAATCTTTAATCTAGATATTGCTATCAAAGGTCTACTTCTGATTTCAGGTATCTATCACCTATGTACTACATATCGTTCGTGTTGATATATAATGCCGTAATCCACAGTAATGAAGTTTGGAAAAAAAAAACAAATACGGATCGTATACGGTTTAATTGGCATGAATAGGCCTAAATTCCTCACAAAATTATTTCGTTCTCAGATGTAAAAAAAACAAACAACAACTCCAACGGTGATCTGACACTGTTATTTATACCAATCTAATAACTGATCAAAATGAAGGACAAATTTAGACATCTTTGCAGCTTAATAAAAAAAAAAAGAGTATTCCTCTATTTTGATATGTATATACGGGCTTTTATTTAATTAAAAACTCCAGATTTGTGGAATATGACCAGATTCCTACCACGCCGATGATAGAGGTTATGAAGTTTTTGCAGCGCAGCGCCAAAGAGAAGCTAAAACCACTCAGAGATAAAGTTTGTATCTATGCGAGTTCAAGGGTTTAACACGAAGCCATTGAAAAAGCAAAGTGTCATCATGCTAAAACCAAGTATCTCACAAAAGACGCGCTTGGAAGAGGAGCTGAACCGGGTTGTGTGGGGTACCAGATGACAACCTTGACCGGGCTGCACCCTTTAAATGCTCCTGCAATCTTTAGATAAGTAGATCTCGTACAGATTTATGTGCTATAATGCACATACTGTCAAACAAACCGTATCAGACTTCGTTAGCATATGGAGAAAATCCCGTGTTCACCCACTTCACTGTGATTTCGACCATGTTAGGAGGGATAGAGAAATCACGGCTGATCGCAACATCATAATGTTTCGTTAATCCTTATTTGGGTAAAGACCAGAATATTCGCATTCTTGTCGTACCCTCGGAAAAGCATTGGCCTGTGCGACAAAAATGCGATGGCTATTTGTGGATGGTTTCCTGGGGTCAAGATGAACTCACTCGCTAAACTGACAATGGCTAGGAAGAAACAGAGAGGAGAAAAAAAACCCAGGCTATATGTGAGCGATGGGAAAGTATGAGATTATATGTGGTCTAACATCAGATTCATAGATCAATGTTCGATATAAAAATTCATTCAACGGAACACAATAACTGAAATCGCTATGAGAAAAGCAACTCCAAGATGCAATGCTCCGCGGTTTTTGCTTGCAGAAAAAGTGGGTCAAAGCTTCATCCGTGATAGAAGTGACAATATGCTTAGCTCAGGTTTATTTTCGAACTTTGAATTCTAAAGTGATTTAGCATCCTGCATAAAGAAACTCCCAATAGCAGCTAATCTAAATTATGTATTCGTTATTCGTAATATTTCGCGTCTGCTCAATTGATTACATCTTCAGTCTAATTTAATCAATAACAGCTACGTACCTCCACACAGCTGGAGCAGTTTAAAAGAATCGTATGTATACATTGCGCTTCATGCAATGTATGTTTGTTCGAGTCAAAAGTTTTGCGGCGCGTCAGCACAAGTATGGCTATACTGCTCTGTAATGGTTGTAAAACTAAACTTTTGAATGGAACTGCTGCATGCAAAATATCAAGAGTTATCTAACTCATTACAGTTCATACGAACTTATTAGATTACTTCACTAAGACATTATGAAGTAACATTTGTAGGGCTTAAACCTTTCAGGAGATGTGTGTATGTGTGTGTGTATGTGTGTGTGTGTGTGTGTGTGTGTGTGTGTGTGTGTGTGTGTGTGTGTGTGTGTGTGTGTGAGTGTGTGTGTGTGTGTGTGTGTGTGTGTGTGTGTGTGNGGAAGGAAGGAAGGAAGGAAGGAAGGAAGGAAGGAAGGAAGGAAGGAAGGATCCAACTCCACCACTTATGATGATAATGACACACACATTTCTTCACAGCTTCAAAAACTCCAAATTATATAATTTTGACAGGTGAAGAGCTCCATGCCCTTTACATCTGAATTCACTGGCTTTACATTACCTATCACTAAATCATGCTGTCAGTCGAAATGAAGCTTAAGTCGCGTTGTGACTATATCAAACCAGCAAGAGTGTGGCCCAAAATATTGTCACCTGATAAGGTGTGAGGTGGGAGGGGAGAGGGGAGAGGGGGAGGGAGTCACCATCCGTAATTCAAAAAAAAAAAAGATATAAGAAATCGTGATGAACAAAAAATTTTTTTTTTCTTCACGAACGAATCATCTGATTGAAATATGTATCTCTATTTATCAACAATTACAATCCATTCACCCATAAAACTAATATTTTCATGCACTGAAAAGATAATATTGATTTCTTTTTAACCTACAAATTCTATATCGGACAGCCCTAATCACTTTGAAAGCCTGATATTATCTTAGATCCTTGTTTAGCACGAGTTCCATCTTAAGCGACATAAGCATCAATTTGACTGGTTGCAAGCTAATATGGTCATTATCATAAACCTATCAAATCACCTTAACCCTGATCTGCAAGTCTATGGATCAATCTCGCTAAAACAAAGTTTTTCCTGTTTCCTCAAACTTGAGCCACTTTGCTGTAGAGTGGAGAGAGATGGAGCCTATTTGGAATGGAATGTTCAGGTAATCACAAATTTTACAGAATGACAAAGAAAGCTCAGGCAAAACCACTCAGGCACATTTTCGAAGACACATTTATTATTTCTTTTAAAGCAGTATCTATCTTTTTCACAGCTCATAAGATACATTTTATACTTACTCATAATTAGAAAATACGGTTATATTACTTTGCACATAAGACATTCCGTCATGTCATTTCACTGTAAGGTCCAGGAAGACAAATGATTACATGAACGAGGTAAACCCTCTATTACATAACTCTCTTTCAGACATGCAACTCTACATTCTGAACCAATGATAACTGGTCCTTGAAATGACAAGTGCACAGAAATACTGAAACATGGTGTTCAACTGCATTACGGTAAATTAAAGTAGATCACATCAAATTTCAGATAACCTGAACTCTGATATAGCAAACTTTCCTGTCCTTAAAGAAAGCGAAACCTGCTCACAGAGAAGTAGTAACATTCTAAATTTCAGCGATTTCGTAGACTATGCCGCCAGTCTTCTATATACATTTTCTTGTTTACACATAATGAGTTAACATCTTACCAAAAGCTATCGTTATCAATATCAGTCCAGGTGGGCTACAAAAGAGGACACAATCAGACTGATGCTGGTATGTGAGACGGTCTTCAACGTATGACCGTCTAAGGGCACCAATTCAGGAATGTGGGCCAGTGTTTGCCATCCTGATAACGTGTTAATGCTGTAAACCTTCAGTAAGCTACAGGCTAAATATTTGCCTTCACTCTTTGTGGGTTTTCTTGTGTACACAGAATTGACCTTTCCGAAACACTTTAAAAAAAAAAAATTCCACGTGGTTAACCCAGACCAGGCGACGCCACTTTTTATTTACTTCCCAGCTGTTATCCCAACACAATTCTTGTTTACCTATTTTAACCAATAACTGTAAGGATTACTAAGTCATTCACACATTCCATCCTCACAGTCAGACCATGGCAAATATGATGTTGCCGGTCTTGCCTGGCTGATTAGAAAAGGTTAATTGATAACCTAGGAAGATGGTCCACTTTCAAAGAGTTGACCCAACAAAAAAATAATTGATGGCAGCCACTCTTCTCGATGGCAGCCACTCTTCTGTGCAGAGGCGTAACTATGTCATCCGGCACGACCCCTACACCCCTCAAAACCTCTGCCTGGGAACCTCATCCTCATTTATCTTTTCCTTCTCTTTCTGCTCGTTCTCTTTTTACAATAGAATAGAATAGAATAGAATAAAATAGAATATTTTTTTTATTAGAACGTCCCCTTTACGGCGGGGGCACAGCCGATGGGGGGGAGATTCGGCTGCGCGTCCATGAAATAGAACTTACTTAATTACAACTCCAGATAGAATAATTAAAAGGTTAAACAGAATGTGTGTAACGGTTAGGAAGTTTTAGATTATAGGATGATTTAAAAAAAAACAACTTTGTACACAAATGGTCAGTTCTGGACATAAAAGCGTCGAAATGTTCCGTTTTTCTGCTCCTTCCTTTGGGAGACCCACTTACCCTTGAGTACTAAGAGTTCGTCAGAAAAACCAAAGATGTTACCCCGCATAAACATATGGCAGAGTGAGAATGGAGGACGGAGAGCAGTGATTAGCTAGATGTAAGGATGAGAAAAGTGTATGAATGGAATGGAGGGAAGCACTGAAAGGTGTCTCCTCTGGACTTTCAGCTCGTTCTCACTGCCCANTCTCTTTTTGCAATAGAATAGAATAGAATAGAATAGAATAGAATAGAATAGAATAGAATAGAATAGAATAGAATATAGAATAGAATAGAATATTTTTTTATTAGAACGTCCCCTTTAGGGCGGGGGCACAGCCGATGGGGGGAGATTCGGCTACACGTCCATGAAATAGAACTTACTTAATTACAACTCCAGATACAATAATTAAAAGGTTAAACAGCATACGTGTAACGGTTAGGAAATTTTAGAATATAGGATGATTAAAAAAAACCAACAACTTTGTACACAAAAGGTCAGTTCTGGACATAAAAGCGTTGACATGTTCCGTTTTTCTGCTTCTTCCTTTAGGAGACCCAATTACCCTTGAGTACTAAGAGTTTGTCAGAAAAACCAAAGATGTTACCCCGCATAAACATATGGCAGAGTGAGAATGGAGGACGGAGAGCTGTGATTAGCTAGATGTAAGGATGAGAAAAGTGTATGAATGGAATGGAGGGAAGCACTGAAAGGTGTCTCCTCTGGACTTTCAGCTCGTTCTCACTGCCCAGAGTCGGGCTGCAAGAGATATTCAAGGTGTCTTCCGCACACCCAGCTACCACTTCTCTGTCTTACGCATCAGAGTCTCTTCATTTCAAGGAATGGAAAGCCCAGTCTTCGAATCATGTGTGGTGTTCAAAAGCAGTTCAAAATCAGAAATAAACAGATATTTGAGAGAGCATTAATGATGGGATCTTTTACCATCGTTAAAATTACATTAGCTCTGCATGTTGAACACTTCCAAGGATGCATTCAACACCAATGCACTAACATAATTCTTACGATGGTAAGATATCCCATCGTTTATGCGTAAGCTCTCAATTAATTTGAAGTCAAACCAGGGCATTTAAGAAGAGATAAAATATAAACGATGATATTAATGAGTACCCCATCCTCCGACCTGACAAATCCGTCTATTTCAAAAGTACTTATTATTGCTTGAGTCAGCTGCAGAACCAGGCGTGTTCTTCATTTGTCAGTCTAATCCACGTTGACCCCATTTTTGCTAGAAGTAGGCTGGCTAATAGCCTACATTGTTTTAGAGTCTATCAGTATTATCACTACTTTTATCTGATACGGATGTTTGGATTGCTTCGTTTGTTCATCCTCTACCCAGTCTGCACTAAATGTGGTGACTACGTCAGCTCGGTTTTTCCTAATATCGGGAAATTTAAATTGCCCTGTATAACTGCCCACTTATAAGGAAATGGATAAAAAACAACAACAACAAAAAAAAACCAATAGTACTTGGGAATGATTTAAACATCACCTACAAGTGTTCAGCACTGGCAGCAAATCTAAAAACGGACAGAAACAAAGTGTTGTTTGGCCTTGTCTATAATATGCGTAATCCTTAGGCTAGTTAACGCACTGCGGTAACCACGGGAATCTCCCAAACATTCGTAGTGTTCACTGCTGTTAACGCAGCGCGTTACTTAACGGACGGTTTATGTATGCGGCCACTAGATCTGTGTAATGTGGCAGACATTTCATTAAATTTTATAACGATGCTGGCACTAGACAAACCAAAAAGCTGAACTCTGCAATTCTGTGTCCTAGTTTGGTCTAAAATCCATCTATCTGAACCGACTACAGAAGAAGATTTATCATACATTTTAGGAAACTATGGAAGAATGAGCAAATCTGTATGACAGAATGAACTACATTATTCAGGTTTTAACAAAGTTGCTTATATGTGAGTAAAGATGTAAAAAAGTAACCAAATCTAATAGACCAGTGACCGTATGCATAATCCTTACGTTGGTTAACGCACTGCGGTAACCACGGGAAACTCCCAAAACATTTATATAGTGTTTACTGTGGTTAACGCTAAACGCTAACTAACGTATGGGTTATGTATACTGCCGCAGGGCTATGTTTTACACCGTAAGCTTTTTACTCTGTGCCCGCGTCCACTTTTCCAGAGGAAGATGGCTACACCTGCATATCCCGTGGATTTCGCTTTACCGTGCGAACTGATCTCACAGGCCATCATACGCAGCCTTAGTAAAGCTCACTATCTTCGATAAAAAAAATGGCTTTGAGATAGTGAAGAATTGTCAGCCGGGGGATGCTTTTCAGAGAGCAGCTTCGCACGGTGCTGCGAAATCGGCGGCTGAGAAGCATACGCACTGAATGTTCAGGTTGTAAACCTAATCGCTGCCGTAGCTTATACGAGCTATCAGGCTATTATATGAAATGATACAAAGTCCATCAACTTTTCATCTAAAAAGTCTCTTTTTGTCCCGGCCAGCACATTAATATCTTGGTAAACGGGATGATTTTTTTTTTTTTGGTCACAATCATGGGAAAAAAAAAACGGGCTACGTCATTCATTTTGAATACGGTAACATAGATTTGAACAAAACATCCCTTTACATGAAGCGTTAACAATATTGTTCTACACCGAGTAATTCATCCATTACAAACTTAGCCAGTGTAACATTTTTTCTCATGCATTTTAGACCTATTACATGTGGAAAGGGTTAAGAAGCAAAGTTTAGAATGGTTATGTATAAGTGTGAGAAAGTTTTGTGCTTTAGTACGCGCACCGCAGTTTATTTTGACAGACTACTTTAAACAGATTGAATACGAAACTTGAAACGTTATGCAACTACTTGCGCCTTGTTGTCCATTTGCTGATATTTCAGTTGATACGTGCAGTTCTGCAACATACGACCATTGCATAATGCGAACACTACAGTTAAATCCATTACATGACTGACAAATTCTTTCTATACCCTCGTGTTTACACTTCACATTCACTCATCATTATTTCCGCGATACAAATGACCTAGATCTACTACTTAAACTTTTACAGTTCACCCAGCTGGTTTGCGTCTTTGTAGAATGAGACAATATTTTGATTGGAATTTTTAAAATTCAGTTAAGATGCATGCACATTTCATGACAGTTTATTATCAAATAATTAGGGAAGGTACTTTACAGAATAGATTTCTCTTCGTTCAGTGACCAATTAATAATACAATGATCAAATATTATGCAATTACAGGATTAGAGTTTCATTGTCAGATTTACTGTCACCCTCGTTGCCATTAATGTGCAAAAAATATGTATCAAATCATCTGGAAGACATTATTTTTTTTGTAAGAAATTTCCATAAAATTTGCAAACTCTCACGAACCATGTTTTGTTCTAGAAATCTCAGACTGCAGCTGTCACAAACAAGGCTTAAAAATTGGGTCAACAGGCTTGTCTTCGTGGGTGTTAACCTTGTACATTGAATTTGACATTTCAGATGATTAGAAAATGAAAAGGGCAGTCTGATACCCCGGTGTCCGCTTGTCTTCTGTTGTCTGAACACACTCAAAGCTGTTTTCCTGGCCTACATTCTACACAAATAATTGGAAAAAGACAGAAACTGCGAACATTACCTTATGTATGTTCTTCACCAACAAAGAAGTTTTGTTCCGTTTGGAAAGATCCAAGACAAACCAGTGTTTCAAGTACTGACGAACTTTTGCTTAGCTAGGTCGGAAGCAATCAGTGTCCGTGGGCAGAGAAGAGCGAAACTTTATGATGAAGGAAAATTACCCAGTTAAAAACCATTAAAGTCTCGCCAAGGCATGCAGTTATGAGTCTCTGAATCTTCAGACTTCTCTTGTTATCTTTGGCATAAATAGGCGAGCAAGACCTGGATTTGGACTACTATATTTTATGATTATTCTGGTCAGAGATAACTTAAATGTGGGTGGGATTTGTCAAACGATCTCTGAAATGAGGCCATGTTTTGCTAAATGAATTAAGAGAATACACTCGTTATATGACCCAGAAAGAGGAGTTCATGAAACAAGGAGATGTAACTCAAAAGGGAAGGGATAATTATCTTCCTGGATAGAGTCGACTTGCCTGTATTTTGAATTATGATGTCTCTTCACTGAGGAAATTACGGCCGTCAGTTTCAAACCTGTCTAAGATTTCCATGTTCTGATATGTCTTCAATTCTGTTAGGTTATACAGTTTGAAGCTGCACATATTGTCACATAATTCAAGCGAGACTGAGACCTTACTAGTCAATATATTATAGCAAAGTCAGGATATTCTGATCGACAATTAGGTTCCCAGTTCTGAAAAAGTTTATGATGGTAAAGTCGCGGTATTCTTATCTCCTTCTTCAAATCTTGCAGGGATTTCGATGGTCTAAGCACTCAGATGTTTCTGTTGTCTAACAAAGTCTGAAGCTTTATCAGGCACAAAATCCGCAAAGACTAGACCTAGATCTAATTTTCTGTTATAGAAATAACAAAGAGGCTAGGTCTTCTGGGGGCTTGTTTCTTACTGTACTGAGGTTTGGATAGTTTCAAGCTCTGAGATGGCTAGAAAGGCTATTCATTTTGAGCTGTATAATTTGAAACCTCCGCAAGTTGCT
This sequence comes from Ellobium chinense, assembly GCA_033807755.1. NCBI lineage: Eukaryota > Metazoa > Mollusca > Gastropoda > Ellobiida > Ellobiidae > Ellobium > Ellobium chinense. Next base: position 6,267,794 of record JAWQUT010000004.1, read on the forward strand.
GTCACATTCCCAATCAGAATATCATGGTAAGGTCAAACTATTCAGAACCCGCTGCTTTACAACACTTTGAAATGTTATGGTAATGCTACAGTCTAGTGGCTGCCTGGCTTTCAACACGCTGGTGGCAACTAGATTCCTAATGTCATCAGCACTGAGATGTCTCGAAACGACATCTGTCTTAAGTTGTATAAAGTGCAACCTCCAAAAGCGACTGTCACATTCCCATAATAGTCATATTATTGTTAGATCATTCTTCTGGCTGCCTGCCTCATAATACTTTGGATGGTATCTAGATGTTAAAAGCACTCAGATGTCTCGAAAGTCTGTTGTCTTAGGCTGTACAAGGTGCAGCCTATGTGAGCGACCGTCACATTTTCATTAAAAATACCATATCATGGTAAGGTCACTGTCTTCTGGATGCCTGCTTTAAAACACTTTGCTGGCATCTAGATATTAAAAACATCGAAGTGTCTAAAAAGTCTTTTCGTCTTAAGCTGTATATAGTGCAACCTACAAAAGCGATTGTCACATTTTTATAATAAGCATATTACAGAGAGGTCGTGGTTTGTTGGCCACCTGCCTTATAACACTTTGATGGCATCTAGATGTCAACAGGTGAAATTTTTGAAAATCTATCGGTTTTAAGCTATATACAGTGTAACTTCGATAGGCCGACTATCACATTCCCGGTCAGAATAGAATAGTGAAGTTCTTATGACCGTCTGTTTTACAACACTTTATAAGCGGCATGGAGCAGCGACGAGCAGCGTGGTCGAATGGTTACGGCGTCGGACTCAGGATCTAAAGGTGGTAGGTTCGATTCCCTATCGGTCTTGCTGTAAATGCCTTAAGAAAGCATTTTATTCACATTTTCCTCAGTCCACCTGTTTGTAAGATGATTACCTGGCTATAGCTATAGGCAGTGGAAGATACTGTCACAGGGTTAGTGATCGGCGCCTGTCAATGGCAGCGGCACTGTATGCTCTCAGGGGAGTTGAGAAAGTCCAAGAGTGATCATGCCTGCTGGGGGTATTATTATTATTATTCTTATCATTATTATAAGCACTGAGATGTCTCAAAATGCTATTGTTCTTAAACCGTATAAAGTGCAACCTCCACGAACGACTGTCACAACACCATCATAAAACATAATAATGTATTATGCCAAGGTCACACTCCTCTAGCTGCCTACCTTATGACACTTTGCTCTCATCTTGATGTACTGAGAAGTCTCAAAAAATCTATTCGTCTTAGCTGTATGAAGTGTTACCCCCATGCGCGATTTTCACATAGCCTGTCATAATATGACGGTAAGGCCAGGATCGCCTGCCTGCCGCTTGAGAACACTTTGCTAACATCCAGATGTTCCACGCACTCAGAAATCTTAAAGTGTATTAGTTCCAAGCTCGGTCAAGAGCAACTCCAGAAGTGCCTATCAAGTCTCCAGTCAAAGTATGAGGAGGTCAAGGTTGTTCCTGGATGTTATGATTTGTTTGCCTATGGCTGGGCTGCAGCGATTGACCTATTCGACCCCTCCCCCCCCCCTGCCCTCCACCCCTCATCCCTTCTGTTTCCGACTCTCTTATTCATTAAGTCCAAGAATCTATTATCAGAATCTTTCTCGAGTCTTTAACTTAGCNTCTCTCTTCACCCTGATTTTTTTTCTGTTTTTTTTTTAAAGTCCAAAATTCCAGTTATTATTTATATAGACTCGTACTTACGTAACACTGAAAAAAAATTCAACTCTATGAGAGTAAGATAACTGAGAGGTTCTACGAGCACGTCACTGCAGTCACCAAGTATCCAACCACTTCGGCATGAGATCAAGGGAAATTTGTCTATCTCTTATTGTGTTGACAGGGTTAAAGAGCCCATGATCCCGTTAGAACCTATTTGCATAAAGTTAAAGGCTACTGTGGGGAATAAGAAACAGCTTGTGGGGAGGAGAACAGAGGGATGTCGAATGATTTACTGTGGAACAGCCAAAATGAATAACACGTTCTCAATCCCTGTTCTGGCTACTAAGATTCCTTGGCAACTACTTGTCGTTGACATGTAAGCAGTGAAACATTTGTCCATTGGCACTTGCAGCAGCAGCAGCAGCAGCAGCAGCACCACCATCACCACCACCACCACCACCACCACCACCACCAAAANAGCAGCAGCAGCAGCAGCAGCACCACCACCACCACCACCACCACCACCACCAAAATTCCGCTGTCCGTTAATGACCTCAAACATTGTAAACAACACCGCTTCATAACAAATTATTTGTGACCACATTTAAATATGACCGCTAAAAGACCTGGTCAGAACTGCAGGTCACCTCGGCCAAACCCGTCACTTATGATCAGAGTCAGCAGGACGGTTCAGGGGCGGATCTAAAGAAAGCTTACAGAGGGTAGAAGGAGAGGTGGGCAGATCTAAAGAAAGCTCACAGAGGGCAGGAGGAGAGGAAGTTTAAAAGTGTCTGTCCTTGTTTCTGTCAGGGTGAAAAAAATAGATGGGCACCAGTTTCTTCCTGTTTTTCTCTTTGTAGAAGTTTTAACTTTCTAAACGAGATGGTATAATGAGGATGGAAATGGTCTCCCAAGTTTTCTTTTTGGTTTTCTTTTTAG
>JAWQUT010000004.1:6292213-6310603 GCA_033807755.1 Ellobium chinense
TTACTTTAGTCATCACTACCACCACTACCATCATCATCATCATCATTAGTATCACAATCGCCATAAACAAAACCATATTCTACATTTTCTCCAGCAGCAACAGTACTATCACCACCACCACCACCACCACCATCATCACTACCACTTTCATAAACAGCACCAGCATCATCATCATTACCATCACTCTCATCAGCCATTATCATCATCACAACCACTTTTACAAACTGCACTGGCATCAGTATCATCACCATTTCCACCCACTCTATACAGCGTCATCATCATATCACCATCACCACCATCACCATCATTACCACCAGGAAAAAGCCAGAGCTGACAAAGGTTGGCCCAAAGCCAATTGCACTGACCTTGACTTAAGTCCCAGAGCTGGGCAAACTCGTTAATCCTCTTAATACATTAACCAGCTGTGACTCGTCCACTCGTATCATATTACACACATCTAGGGTAAGCATGGGAGACGGACTGCCTTCTGAGCATTTTTTATTTTGGAGGGGGGGGGGGGGNGGGGGGGGAGTGGAAAGGGGAGGGGTATCCACCCATCCATCCGCCCATCGGTCCGTCCGTTCGTCCATCCATCCATCTATCCATCTGTGCATCCATCCATCCATCCATCCATCCATCCATCGCTGCTTTTTCAATTCTCCGGCAGTTATGCTGTATCATTGTCCCTCATGCCAATAAAACAGCTATTTGTACTGAGACGACTTTTAATCAAAAAGTGTTACGATATAGACTAATATGAACAATATCCGACTCACATTATGAATCGACCTTTGCGTAATGTTACTTCATATCGTTTTAATTTCGTCTGGTAGATACTTTCTGGCAGTTTAATTGAAAAGTCTGTCTAGTGAAGCATCGAGGTGGAATAGCATACAGAGTTGGGCAAATTCACCAAAAAGACAGAAAAGATCAAGTTCAGTTCACTGAGGGAAAAAGCCTTAAGATCAAATTTAGATCCGTTCAATGTAATCCGAATTATTTTCAGGTAATTTTTCTTGGTTTTGAAACTGGCACTCGGTTCTGATTTTCGAGGTAAATGTGAACTGAACTGAAATTTTGGCAGAAAATTAAAGTTCAGAAATAACTATTAAGCTCAGATCCAGTTCACGTGAACTAATCTTACGTTCCTGAACTGCGTTCATATGATATCAGTTCTAACTAGCACCTCATAGCATTCCTGGAAATGATAGAGGATTCGTTTGCCAACAACATCCGGAAAGGGGGGGGGGGGGANGGGGGGGGGGGGAATGAATTTTTGCACCTTTTTTGCTTTGAATCGAAATGGGATCGGTTGAAATGAAATTCACCTTTCCGAATCAGCTAGCCAAGACAAACAAGCCCATATCTGTGGCCTCAGAGTGAGGGGTTCGCAATTGTATAATGAGTTTGTAAATGCTTATTGTTGAACATGCGTTGTGACTGGAAAGCTGGACTGTCAAGTATATAAAAAGTGGCCGTCTGCAGGCTTAATCAAGCCATTTGAAAATTTTGTTTTTGGAATTATGGGATTTCAGCGGTCTTACAGTATGATGCCTGTACTCTGACCAGTAGATTCCATCTACCTTCAGAAGAACGGTAGTACATCCACATAGGTATGCCGGACCGCCAGCCAACAGGCCCAATCTATCGCCCGCCAGCCAAACATGTAAAAACGTAGCGCGTACAACCAGCACACTATGTTATAGTGCAGTGCTTTTATTATCTAGCTTCATGGGACATACACACATGTTTTAGATAAGGGGAATCTTCGTCGGTGTTTTTGTTTTATGGGCCGATCCGAATCAAGGTTAGACCAACATGCTCATTGTGAATCTCAGCAGAACAATGAGCTTTTCGGTTTTTACCCAGATCTCTCATTAGTAACATAACAAAGAATGCATTGTTAATTATTACAGACTTTGATTTTTGCTTGTTCCTCACATTATTTCAACACTAGCATTCATCTTTGCTGCCTAAGACTACAAAGGCGTTCTAATACTCTGTGAAACAGTGTGCGCATTTAGGCTAATCAGCTCCTAAATGCACCACTCTTGAATGTATGAAAATCGGGTATTCCCAGTGACAACATACTTCATCTTGGCGAGTGGTTTCAAAATGTTGTCTGTTGGTGCGTATTCAATATTATTGTTATGGTTATTGTTATTGTTGCCACTTCAACAAAACCATGAATGCCAAAGAACTGCAATTAGAACGTGACATGTCGTTTATGGAGGTAAATCATTCAAACTTTCTTAACCATATTATTATATACGCTATGAAACGTCAGACATGACACATTACGGACCTCTTAAACGTAACTTCATTTCACGAAATAACATTGGTCGCTCCATGTTTTGCATTAGTTGGTGTCTGTTTCGATAGTCCTCATTGTAGAAAACTTTTGAATTCGGAAGTCTAAACACAGTAAAGCAGGGCAACTTGCAATCGCAGCATTCCAGCACATTATTCTATATCCGTGTGGGATCTATCATGGATTTGCCCATACTGTATTGTCTGGGCGGGGTTGGAGGGGTGGGGGGTTTCTCACAAAGCACCCACATGCTTGAAGCCAGAATGGCTTTCCCGTCTACTCGAGGTCCTAATCTCGGATTTGTCAAATCTGGTACTAGGACTTCTTCTAGTTCCTAATCCCCTCTACTGCAAACTTTCAAACTATCCGCCGATCCGCCTTTGGAAAAGGTTGGCAAACTTACAATTTCAAATTTCATATCCACAGTCTTTCTCTCTCACATCCACTAAATCTGCCTTCCTTCCTTCGCAAGCTATCTCTATACTTAATTTATCTACAGGCCAGACAAAGGCTTGTTACTCATTATTAGATCTAAGCAACCCTAGAGTGCATCTTTACAATCTTGACTTGGTTAATGTGCTGTAAACAACTAAACTGAGGAGAGCGAGACAGTTTGCCTTCGCTATTCTCAAATATTATTACCACGGATAACCTGAAACATGAACTAATTTTGTGAGTCTTGCTGAATTTTCATGTGAAGCATACTGGAGCTCTTTCAGATGTCTTCAATAATTTTATTTGGTATTCATTTACAGTGTGATATGATTTCTATCAAATACTTTTTTGGAGTCTCGCTTAGATATTCTAGTGTGCGAAACGAGCATTAATCTCTCTTCCTCCCCCCNCCCCCCAACCCAACTTCCCAAAACAACAACAACAACAACAACAACAACAACAACATGCTACGAGTCCCTGAAGGGTCTCAAGTATGAGAGATTGACAATAGCGTAAACCAAACAAATTATTCTCATAAACCTATTTAGCCTGACCATCAAAATAATTTGCCATCATCGTGGTTTGACAGGTTAATATAGGCTGTCAAGGGGTTTTTTGAGATGTTGATGGTTTAGTCTGACATGCTGTTTATAAACTATACACTAGCTTCACATATTTTACATTGTTCGTGTCACATTCTATTCCATAGTGAAGAGGGCTGGGGGAAACCCTGATTGCTGTGAAACTTTTAAATACTGTAAAAATATTATTTTCTTTCCGACAAAATGTACTTTTGTTTTTGCGAATTATGCTTGCCGACTTGACGCGTGAAAATTATTTCCACGTCAAAAAAAAAAAAGTAGTTCAGTTCAAAACATTTTAACGGCAAAGGCGGTTATTTCTAGTTATTGTGTCTCTGTTTCAATTTATACTCTGTATTCAATGTTAAAAAAAGCTACAAAAGTGGCATGTAAAACTGTGCATCTCCTGGCAAATTATCAACTTTGGCAGATACGTACAAAGGTATGAGTATTCCTTTTTTTTAAAATTTGTTTTTGTTTCTTGTTGTTGTTGTTTTTTATTTCTCCTTTTGCATACTTTCTGAACTGTTGGTATGCATTGTAATGTGATTGGCTTCGGCCTAAATAAACTTGAACTTGAACTTATCAATTACTTTTTTTACAATAAGAACGCTTTGCTATCGATAGGAGGCGATGTTGGTAGTGTGGCAGTCCTGTAACATGTCTATGGATTACTCTGAACTTTGCGCTCATAGAGTGCACATTAATGAGATAAGGAGGAAACCATCTTGAGAAGCTCGCCAAAATTAGCTCATGGCAAAAGACCACTTCCAAATATTCGCAAAAATCAGGTTGCAACGAAATGAAATAACGAAACTGGACTTCTACATTAGCACAAAAAGACCTTATTCCTCATAAAACTTGTGCTTACACCTGTGAATATCAGTTATAACAAATTCCTATACTCCGTAGCGGCTCGTGACTTCAAAAACTACCCTTGTACACCACCCCTTCCATTGCCCTTATCCCTCGCCATTTGTCATTTCACAAGGTTTATCAAATCCTATTGCGTTTGTTGTAAAAAGATCTGTGGTCCAAATCTAGATCTTGAATTGGCTAGACTCTAAGACGGATAGCCATTAAAGCGTTAAGCTTACGGACGAGAGCGTACATTTATATGCTATGATCACAGTGCAAATACTGAATGGAATTTTGATGCATGCAACAAAACACCATAAAGGCGTCCAGATTTGGCTTGGTGGCAGTCTTTGCTAAATTCTTACCTAAATATCGGGTTGTACCAAATGACGAGCCACCACCACCACCACTACCACCACCACCACCAACAACAACAACAACAACAACAACAACAATAACTTTATTAGCTCTGATTGTACATAGTATACATAATATGAGCAAACTGCCAATACCATCATCAGAACCAACATAAAATTCCCTAAAAATCTGATAGCAAACTTTACATTTGACCGAGCTAGTGAAACACAATGCTATACGCTAACACAGACGATAAAAGTATTGCGTACTTCAATAAAATGTAATGAATAATGTATGTGTACATATTGTGTTTTGCATGTATTATTATGAATGAAATACTATACATAACAAAGTATCGTCTTGTTAAAAAATAATCCTAGAGGATGAATAAAAGCGTACACATATTCACTTCCCCCCAAGCTGTTTTGAAGTTGCATTAAAACGAAATCGATTTTGCTCCTTTGCAGGCACACAATCCCACACCAAGGTCAATAGGTCCTAATAAGGCAGAACACAGTTGCGCAGGAATACGCTCTCTGTACTACATAGGATAGGATCCATATCATACACTGGGGGTGAAGGACAGAGTACATTGTGGGGGAAATGAGGCTTAAGAAGATAGCCTATAATATAGTTATGGGAAAGTCAGGGAAGCGATCCAGATTCGTCCGGACGAGAATTCACTATCTACAATAGATGCGTTTTTTATGCCTCAAAAAGGAAATATGCTTTTGTATTTAATGAAATCAGAAATAGAGAAGACAAGCGGACTACAATGAAAATATTCTGAGTAAACTATTTCTTTTGTTCTTCGCTAATAATAATAATAATAATAGCAGTAGTAGTAGCAGTAATAGTAGTAGGAGTAGAAGTTGTAGGAGGAGTAGGTGGTAGTAGCAGCTGTAGTGGTAATAGCAGTAGTGGTAATAATAGTAGTAGTAGCAGAATAATAGAGTAGGAGGAGTAGTGGTAGTAGCAGTTGTAATAATAATAGTAGTAGCAGAATAGTAGTTGTAGTTGTAATAATAATAGTAGTAGTACAGTAGTAGTAGTAGGAGCGGTAGTAGTTGTAGTAGTAGTAGTAGTAGTAGTAGTAGTGATAGTAATAATAATAATCATAATCATAAGAAGCCGCCCGCAGTGGAGATCGGGTACCATACTCTGGGTTCTCAAGCCAAGTATTCCAATCACAGAGCTAATGAGTTGTTGGCATGCACGCTGCTAGCTAACTAACTAGGCTCTACTGAGTAACTCTATACGGAAGAGGTGTATGTATGAATGTGTGTGCGTGTGTGTGTGTGTGTGTGTATGTGTGTGTGTGTGTGTGTGTGTGTGTGTGTGTGTGTGTGTGTGTGTGTGTGTGTGTGTGTGTGTGTGTGTGTGTGTGCGCGCGCGCAAGCAAAGCTGAGCCAGCCAATAACCGCAGATCAGCCCAGCCCAGGCCCCACAAAAAAATCCTATTACAGTACAACGCTGGACGGAGAAGCAGAAGCCCTCGGGTCTCCAGATTACTGAAATGCGCAGCCTCTGGTGACCTGGTGGGGAAAAANAGCCAGCCAATAACCGCAGATCAGCCCAGCCCAGGGCCCACAAAAAAATCCTATTACAGTACAGGGCTGGGTGGAGATGCAGAAGCCCTCGGGTCTCCAGATTACTGAAATGCGCAGCCTCTGGTGACCTGGTGGGGAAAAAAGGCCCTTACGTCAAGTGCTTCCACAGTCAACAATAAATAAATAGTTCACTAGGAGACCATAAATTATATGAAGGATTTCATGGCAAAACGCGTTATCCACCAATATGAATTTTAAGCTTATTCTACATACTTCATGTAGCAGTAGGAGTATTTAGTATACATTTATATTTCCATTCCATAGAAGGACATTTGATCTATATTATATAAGACTTAAATTTCGCCTTTCACATAAAAATATGCTTTGACATGCTTTGAATCTGGTCTGTTTTGCCACAACCCCCGAATGGTGTATAATGCGTTTTGCCATGAAGCCCTTCATATGTCTTGTACCTTGTCAAAAAGAGGTTTATGCCACTATTTGACTTTATCAAGCTAGGGTGTCACATGAAAGCTTTTTTTTTTTTTCTAACATAATTTCATCAGATGAAAATATCTTTCAGCTCCTATTGTTCTGACCAGAGATTTAATTTATTGTTTGAAGTTGACAGTCAGTTATCCCTGAGCAATGATGAAAATTCTAAGAAAAATTTAATTACAGAATAATGTTTACATTATTTACATTAAATATGTTCTTCACACAGACTCAAAATTTGTACAAAATAGTTATTATTATTTCCCTGCGAAAATAATTATTTCTTTGGATAGAAAAAAAAAATTCCACTATTTCTGCATCCACCAGTAATGTCACATCGGAAGGCCCAAATCAACATCTCATCTTGATATTATCTCAGTTCCGTGTTTATTATAATAATAATAATAATAATGCGGTTTTTAGTCTCATACCCAGGCTAATGCCCGCTCATGCGACTTCATACTATTATTACCCCAGCAGGCCTGATCTCTCTAGGACTTTCTCGACTTCCTGGGGAGCATACAGTGCCGCTGCCATTTATAGGCGCTGATCACTAGCATTCTGACAATATCTTCCACTGCCTATAGCCAGGTACCCATTTTACAGACGGGTAGACTGAGGAAAATGTGAATTAAATGCTTTCCCAAGGCACTTACAACATGACCGTGGTTGGGAATCGAACTCAGGACCTTTAGATCCTGAGTTCAACGCCGTAACCATTAGACCACGCTGCTTTAGCGACAAAAACCTCATTTTGACTGGTTGCAAGACACACTGTGCTGGCTGACGCAGGCCATGTACTATATCAGAAATTTCTCAAACCATCTTTGCATGGCTGTTTCATGAGGTTATGCCATAAGTCGGTTGTTTCAATCTTCTTAAGTGAGTATTCAAGGCTTAAGTGGCCGCATACATAATGCGTACGTTAGTTATCGCACTGTGGTAACCACGGGAATCTCACAAAACATTAGTAATGTTCATCGTAGATAACGCAGTACGTTAATCAGCGTATGAATTGTGCATATGACCAAAGCGGCAGTTTGCATAGTCTGTAAGTTAGTTAATGCGTTATGGTAACCACAGGATACCCACAAATCATTCGTAGTGCTCACTGTAGTTAACGCAAAGCGGTTGCCACGGGAAACTCACAAAACACTATTACTGTTCACTGTAGTTAACGCTACAGGTCTACATTAGTTAACATATGAATTATGCATGTGATCATAATGGCCGTATGCGTAATTTTTACGTTAGTTAACGCACTCCGGTTACGACGGGAAACTCACAAAAGAGTAGTAGTATTCACTGTAGTTAACGCAATACGTGAATTAACGCAAGGTTTATACCTACGGCCACAGCTCTCACGGCTATTCGTTTTCCCTATTGTGACGTCACAAAGATTCTGTGATATATGTTAGCTACTGTGGTCGACGTAAAAGGCATCACCGTGAAGAAACTAGAAGGCCTTTAACAAGCTGAAAGGAAATTTGGGTTTTAGTAAACTATTGTTTTGCTTGTCTTCTTTTTTTTTTGTTTGGTGTTTTGGCTTATTATGTTTTCCCATCATGCTTATATTGTCAAAGCAGCGGTAGTGTGTTAATAAATAGTGCAACTTTGAATTAAGTTGAAATAAAACGGCATTTTTTACAGCTGGGAATTTGCTTTTGAACTAGGAGATCTCTTACCATCGTAAGAATTACATTAACAATGCATGTTTAATGCCACAACGAGTGCATCCAGTACGGATGTTTGGATGCACTAATGTATTGGTCTCACCGTTAATGCGCAACCTCTCAGATCTCTCCTATTTCAGCCTTAACAAATGAGTTTTCACGCTGAGAGCCAGTGTGGAAAGTACTACTATCGGGCTAGCTGCACCAATTAATTAAGCTCGCTCTAGTCAGATGGAAATTACTGCCAGACACTGAAAAGCAAGTCATCTGGGGTTCACATGCAGTCACTCCCTATCGTTATGATCGATCTTTATTGGGGACACTCGAGGTCAAACCATGCCTCCCCCCCCCCCCNNAACCCTATCTCTGGTGTTTCTCAGTTTCCCCCTCTCTCTGTGTCTCTTCCTATTTTTCTCTCCAACTCTCTTTCTATCTCTCCCTCTCTTCCATTCGTCTGAAGGGATGATAATGGCGGCAAACGGTGCGCACCTCCCTCTTTCCCCCTCTTTCTACGGAGAATTCTCTCCTAGATCCGCCGTTCTTATTTTTCCAATTGCTCAATAACGTGTGATCTGTAACCAGACATATTTCATGGAGGTCTTTGGCACCTATTGTTTATTCTTCTTTGGGGCCTTTAAACTGTTATTCTACAAATTCTCCATAGATTTCCGAGTTTTTTTCATGGAGGCCAAAATACATTCATTGCCCTATTTTTAAATTGGGAAGAATATTTCTCACAAATTCATATCAAAGACAGACATCTCTCCTAACTTGGTCCCCGATATTTTATTAGGCTGTTTTTGACCGTGTGCTAAGCCTAACACACTTTACTTTTGTATTTATTAGGTTTAAACCGTAGCTAAAGCTCTAAAATTGGATGTCCTATCAAAATCACCGGTCGTTTACTACTTTTCAGCATCCTGACAATGGCAGGAAGTGCCAAAGAAAAGACGGATTTTATGTAGCTTCAGTAGCGGATTAATAGGATTCTACACAATCCGTGATTTGATCTATTAACAGATGCCAGAACCCTGGGCACTCAAATAATACAGTATGTTTACACTGAAATACTGTATATACATTTATGTAAGCCGCGACGACAGATACAAACTTTCTAGTGCGTTTTCAGAGGGCGTTTTTCAGTTGCTTGTTTTCGTATCGACACGTTTTCTACTTCATCGTCCTTTCTGTCAATGACTGTTAGATCAACAAGCCACAGGCCCGTATGAAAAGTCCTCTACTGGCCCAATGTTTGTCTTTTAGTGTGCTAGGAGATGACCAGGTGTTTGTTCTGATGTCAGCAAACTATGGGCGGGTCCTGAATGTTTGCACTGAGGTCAGTGAACCATTAGTGTCTGTGTGAATGGACCGGATGTGCATCATTTTGAAGGGCATACCAATATATACGTAGGGGCTAATATCTGTGGTTTTGACTTTAAATGTGTACATAAAATATAATGATTGAGTCTACTTAAACTGTCAAAGGTCTGGGGATAGTGATTTGTTATTTGCGAGACAGCATATGCGTGGATGCATGGAAAATCCCTTCATATCTCTCCAGATATGAAAATTGAGATACTAATAGAATATTAATCCCTATTCATTACTTTACATTTTGCACTTTATTTGAAGTCAAGATATATAATATTAGTTCCAAAGTTGTGGACAAGTCTGCAAACTTACCGTTGCTATAACAGATTTTAAGAAAATCGAGATTAAAGTCTTTCTGACCAAGCCTTTGAGCGAATGTGCTTCATTAAAATACTAAAAAAAAGCCATTTAAACCTCGTTTTCATGAATAAAATTTACATGAAATGAACAATAAATAAAAGAACTATCTGATTCCACAGAAATCTCAATTTGGCTCAGCAAGTCGAAATCTGACTTTTCAAGCCCCTAGCTCAAATTTACCCATTGCAAGATCCAAAGGGTTTTCCCATGTGGCTACACATAATGGACTCCATTGGGTCGTTCTCTGCATGACTGTGTAGTCTGCCATTTAAGGAGACACAGCCTAATAAATCCACACTATTTTGTCGTGAAATTTAAACCGCGAATACAGTATTTTCTTCCTTTCGGCTGACAATTTCTGAGAAAACACTGGCAGGAATCGCATAATTTTTAACCGCCATTTCTCGTGCCATGTAACACCGAAAAGCGCGACAGGCTAGCCGATGATTCGTCCTGCCAGTCTGCGTGCGTTTCTGCACCTGTCGTTTGCTAGCTTTTCTCACTCTATCACGTCACGCATGACGCAGCACAAGTAATGGCGGCGCACAGAGGGTGAAAATCCCGATATTCCAGCCGTGTTTTCTTAGAAAGAGCCAAGCGGAAGGAAAATGTATGCGTATGCGGTCTAAAGTTGTTTTTTTTTTAAAAGGTAATATGGATTTTTGCTAGGCTGAGAAGCAAAATAACTCCCTCTGTCCCTTTTGAATGTTTCCCGACTACAGCTTTGTTCAGAGCTTTCCACTCATCATGGGAATTACGTCTGTCTAGCTATCACTTTCCTTCTTGGCTAGGTAGTCAGCTTCATAGAATGAAAGAAATATCTACAGAAGAGCTAAACGCTATTTCCCCAGTGCTGAACTGCTATCATCGGCCGTAGACTTTAAACAAACATAAACATATATAAACGTATACATGATTTTGATAGGGCATCCAAGTTAACATACAAAAAAACATAAACATATATATGTCTTTTAAATAATTTCAAAACCAACGATTATCACATAGCAACAGGCAGTCGACAAGCACAGCTGCAACAGACCCACTGGAAGAACAAAAAATGTGGTTCACATGGAGACATGGGAGTTGGGGAGAAGGGAAAGGGGAATTTTTTTGTCTATGCGGTGACTCACAGAGATTTGGCTTGTGTATGTATTTTATTCTCTGCTCAGCCACGTCCTTGCCTGTAATGATGGTGTGGCCTGGAAGCCACTTAGTATAGATCATGAAACATGAATTATTTGTTTATTATTCTGTATTCTTTTATAGTCTGTGGTTGCGAAACTACATAGATTAATATCTACAGTGTAGCTACACAGCCTTCGCAGAACAAGGCGCTCCGCGAGGGTCAGGGACTTCTAAAGAGCGGAGCTGAAAAACTGGACAAAGAGAAAAGAAAATAGAGAGGAGATGTGGGTCATGTCCCTCGGGGAAGGTTTTTCAGGAGGGGCCTGGATGACGGTTCTGGCCATTTGGCTACATGACACGACCCACCGATTCAATACTAGGACCTAACAAGTTCAAGTTCAAGCAAGTTTAACTATCTAGGCGTAAGCCAACCACATACATTGTAATGTATCACACAGTGATAAACAGGACAAACACGGTTTATCAGTGAAGACTAGCAGAGACGGATATAAAGTTTATAACAAACCTAAGCCAAGGGGTCTTAAGCCCAGAGATAAACGGGCATTCTGAAAATGACTCACTCAAGGATATGTCTAGACCAGACGCAACAAGGCTGCGTTGTAGCTCCAAAAGTGCTAAATAAAATATATGGAATGATTAAGTGCCTCATTAGTGGACTGACTGACTGACTGGCTGATTGATTGATTGATTGATTGATTGATTGATTGATTGATTGATTGGATGCTTGCTTGCTTGCTTGATTGATTGATTGATTGAACTGATTAAAAAGCTGATTGGTTGACTGATTTCTTGAATTATTAACTGATGGATTTTAGTTAAATGTTAAATCTGTCTCGCGATCTGTCATTTGTAAATGTGTGCCTATATATCACACTGTGGTTATGGCTTTTTTCTCAGTAAACCTTGTTAAACCTCGCTAAACAAACAGCATCCACATAAGATATGGAGCTGATGTATGATGCGCCGTTCGGTCAGCACTAACGCTTCTGGTGTGGGCGATTTGAAATGAATAAAAAGCGATGTAGATCTATGCCAAGGATCACACAGCAGATGCTATGAATTTGGTACTGCCACAGGTTCAAACAACAGAAACCGGAATAACAAAGGTGGAAAGAAAGAGAGAAAAAAATTTAAAAAGCTAACAAAATAACTGGATAGGTGGGTGGGTCAGGACAAGAATTGAGAGAAGGCCCACTCAAAGCCCCAGGCCAGGCACTATTACCAAAGACGTTCTGGCGTGGCCGAGTGAGCCCGTTTTCCGTTTATATTTTGAAATCATGTCCATGAAGTAACTTTATTTCAGCATGCACCTTTACACCCCACGGCATAATATATATTCATGCGCGTTTTCGAATACGAATATGAAATGAAATCCAAATCATGTACAGAAGAAAGGAAGAGAGAGGGTTTTTAGTGAAAGCAACGGAGTATATGTGTGTGTGTGTGTGTATGTGGGTGGGTTGGGGATGTATGTATGAGGCCCTACGTCTGGAGTCTTGGTAGTTTGTGGGACCGTCACCGGTAGCTCCACAGCCTTCGTCTTAGAAAGGTTGAATCTTCTGCTCTCTCTCTCTTCCTCCATCTCCTCATCATCCTCCTCTTCCTTCTTCCACCTTCATTCACCTCTTTCATTCGCCGGACACAGTCCGCTGATTCTTGCTCACCAACACATTCAACGCATTCCCCGGAGCTATTAACTACAAAGCTTATGGTATCTAAGTGTTTATAAAACTTCTGCTTAAAAAAATTGCTTCATTTGGAGGGAAAAATTCATGTGAAATGTATACTGTAGTTTTGGTTCTAATGCTCAATCCCATTACTTCACACGCTGTGTCCGATCTACGAAACACGTAGGAATTAATATCAGTACTCGTGGCCGAACGGGTAGGCGTTAGACTCAAGATCTAAAGATCGGAAATTCGATTCCCGATGTAAAGGCCTTGGGAAAGCATTTCATTCACATTTTCATCAGTCCTCCCGTCTGTAAAATGGATACCTGGCTATAGGCAGGGGAAGATATTGTCAGAATGCTAGTGAACAGCGCCTGTAAATGGCAACGGCACTGTATGTTCCCCAGGGAGTTGAGAATATCCTGGCGTGATCAGACCTCCTAGGGTAATAATAATGTGAAGTAGCGTGAGCAGGCATTAGTCTGAATACGAGACTTATACACTACATTATTATTATGATTATTATTACTACTAAATGAAATTTATAGTATACATTTTGGATTGGACCAGAATGTCCTATGATTTCAATTGGCTGTGATAACATTTTTACAGTGGGCTGAAAACAAGTTGATTGTTGCCTGTCTGAGTGGACTCTGAAAAGTTGCTTAAAAACGAAAGGATGGGCTGAAACGGAATGTACCTTTCTAATTCTGGTCAGTCTGGACAAAAGAAACTTCCCCCCACTCATTTCTTGACAACAGAGGACTTTATACGTTGGACGCGACAAACAGTTAAAGTTCAGACCACTGGTTAGTGACTTATCTATTGTAGAGCTATTGACGCGCTGTTTTCCCTAACCTATTATTCCATACCTAGCCGACAGTTTCATACGTAAAATTGAATCCACGCGGCTAGTAGGACATTAACTGTGAATCTTGCCTAACCAATTCTACCATGCACCGATAAAACACTGTATAAATCATATAAACAAGTAACGATTATACGATGTTTATCGTTGCACGGCAGAGAAAAAAAATTGTGGGCTGTGATAACGATGCCTTTGTCATCTTTACGCAAAAGAACAAATCCCTAATAAGGAGCTGAGAGATTTACTTTTACGTAAATCTGTCAATCGTTCTACTTTATTTTTATTTTCGATTGGGTTTCCTTTAGTCTCATTTTCGAAATCATATTAATTCTGTGTATAGCAATAAACCTGAATCCACGGGGTTAGTAGGAGGCGTGAATCTGTCCACAAAACCTCAAAAATTGATTTCGGCAAATGTGGAGGGAGCGTGATGATATGGTATGGCAGAATTTAGTAAACGAGTAGTCTAGACTGAATGTTAGTGGCTGATATAAACATGTGTTAGCAGTTTTTGGTGTGATATTTAAAAATATTGTAATGTCCTTCTGTATGCCAAGGCAGATACTTTCAGCGATACTTTGTGGTGAGCAATTAGTGGCAGGGCGGTTAATAATATTCTCACAGTAAGAAGTCAAATCTGCAAAGCTCATTTCTAATTTTGTCACCGATAAAACGAAAAGTACTCGGACACATGGTGACATACTGGCAAGTGTAGATTTTGAATCATATACAAAAGATATCCATGGGTGCACCTAGCATGTCCAAGAATCCTTCGCAGAAATATTGGGCAAGACCCTTCTGCTTACTGGAAACCATGAAAATGCTCCACCTTTTCTATAACATTCACAAAAGGTCTGGTGGTGGATATATGATGCTGTGCCCGTAAGATATATATTATGGTACTTGGCATTTTGGTATACAATTTTAAATAGTCCTTATACAGTAAGAAAACTGAACATGGGGAGGGGGCACAGGGGTTGGATTTGAATTTCAAAGGCCTAGATTAGTGTAAATACATTTGTAGAATCGGAATAGTAGAGGTTTAGCCACTGAAATATAAACTTTTTGGTTGTTGCTAGGTGGGTAAAGTAACCCCGCTTACAGTGTGAAACGGCCTAAAATATTAGCCTGATTCACTGCCTAAGTTCTCAAAATCTAATTGGTTTAGGGGCACTTTGCTTTCTGTTAAAATTGGGAGGAAGAGTTAAACAAAATGTGTTGAAAGTACCACGGGATGGGACCTCTGGACAAGTTATTGAGGGGTGTAAAAACTTAGGCCTTATATAGCCAACCGTGCAAAAAGCATTGGCATTTTCATACGTTAACGAGAGGCATGAAGCTGCTAAAGACACGACATATTCAGCCTATTCTTGTTGCCGTGGTAAACTTAGTAGTGATACTTCTTTGTATTGATGTGACATTACAATGAATGTGGTTGGCTCACGCCTAGATAAATGAACTTGATAAGCCAGGGTTATCACTTATCAGTTATGAGTCTCCTCCCTGCCGGTCACCGCCGACTCAGCCAGTCCTGTCTATAGGCCAACAAGACCCGTTAGGATCCGGAATGCCTTTGTTGACCTCAGGTCCAGTCCACCATGGGTCACCATTCAATCACTACTTTCACACAGGTATCACTGTTCCATGGAAAACATATGCACACTTGAAACTCAATAACATGTGAAATACATAGCTGACACATCAAATTTACAAAAACTGATCTCAATTTTTTTTCTGACAATTTTCAACTGTCTGCTTTTTGATGTTTTCTTCTTGTTACGTGTGTCATATGAGTACGATCAACAAAAATAGACTTATGGTTTCGTAATGCAATTTCCTGTGATTTGTTTATTACCTGATCGATTGATGCTTTAAGAAAAGGGGAGGGAGATGTGAAGGTAATAAAATGTTCTATCATACTGTCATAATAGTCAATACTCGATTCTTTTTTGTGATGTGGGCTAAAATGTAGTATAGCGTTACGTGTGTAACCAAAGATGACCGTTTCATTTTTGTATCCAGTGTTTTATGAGTCATGCTCAAAATGACAGAAAACCTGAAAAATTTTGCAAACCAATCACAGATTATCTCAGTAGAGATGTTAACTGTTCATAATAAACAAATATTTAATAATGTTCACCAAGATGAGCATTTTCCATCTCAGTTTCGCTTTTCATGAAATGGGCCCTAATGACTATTTCGACATACACAGGTCATAAAGCCTCCCGCGCGGCATGACAGTGATAGCAGTGGTCGGTGGGGCTGATAAGATGCAGGATGTACCGAAAAGACTGAGGTATTTCAACATTGAAGTATAAGAACTTATTTTGGCAAACTGCCAGTAAGGCAACCCTGCATTAAATTTCAAGAGGTTGAAATCTCGGCGGGTTATTTCAACATCGCAATGTAATGTTATCATATTGACGTTTCCGATGTTCTGGTGTCATTTCAACATCCAAATCATACGGGAGGTTGCCGAAATTTGGCACCAAATGTTACAGTTTTGTCGCAATGTTACAAGTTATTTCGACATCGAAACTTCACATTTGGATCATCATTTACATTCGACATGAGCGAAGAGGATAATTTCGTCAAAGTTTACAAAATTCGCCTTCTCTTGTTGAAGAAAAACTGCCCGTGGTGACCTCAGCACGTTATTTCGAAACACTGTAGGTAAATTGTGTCGAAGTATCACCAAGTATTCTCAATACACAGTACAATTATTAATAATTATTGTCCACATCATAGCCGTCAAACTTTTATTTTTCAAAAGGCTTTGCTAAGTTGATGGGTTCCGTATCTGAAGTCACGTGCTGGAAGGCTCTGAAATTAGACTTTTCATTAAAAATTAAATGTTTTGCATTACGCTCCTTTCGGCTACTTTTGGCCATTACAAGTTAATGCCACGCATTCTATAGCTGTCCTAAGGCCTTTTCAAATTATCTTCGGCTTGCTAGGCACAAATAAAGTATATCGCTCCAGGCTAAGTTCAGCTTTATTTTTGCAAGCAACTGAAGGCTGGCCTCTAGACCTTACCTTTCCGCCACTAGGTAAAAAGACGACAATAGCAAAATGACTTGTGAATGGAAATAAATGATAGGAAAGAGAAGCAAAAAATGATCAGTGGTAAAATCCAATAGTTGTAGACTATGGTCTTATTGGAATTAAAAAAAATGAGCATTGTAAAGGAAGTGCTTTAGGGAATGCAACACACACTGACATAATATACCAAGTGGGAAATATATAGGCTATAAATTGCTAACAATGGTGCACGAAACAAGGAACACAGTGGAACCTGTGTGGTATGTCGGTCAGCGTTCGTTCCTTAACAAAATGTTTGCCTTAGACCGGTGGTCGTCTTACACAGGTTTATATGTTTAAATCAAAAAGCAATCCACGCACAGAAAGAAGGCTTTCCTCTCTAATCTCACTATGGCTTGAATGAAACCTAATAAAGTTAAATATTATGCATAATACAGGGCTGATACTAGCAACTCACAACCCTCGCAGTGCGGGAGGAAAGGGGCCTCGAGAGTTTAGGATCCCCAGGAAATTGGAAGAAAAGGGGGAATAAAGAGAAAAGAATAATGAGGAGAGAAGAGAAGGGACAGTCCCCATGCAATCGTTTTTTGCTGAAGGAGGGAGGGGAGTTGGACAAGGTAGTTACGGTCCTGATAAAATAACCATGGAATACGGTCGGATGATTCCAGCTCAACGCTCCAAGATCGTCAGCAATAATGTCCTGAAAGAGTGTATGGAAACACCAGCCTTAGTAGTTATACGCTGAGTAATAATAATAATATGCATTTCTATAGCGCTTCACGCCTGGCAGCTCGCAGAGCGTTACAGCCATCTGCACATCTCCACAAACACACAAGATGACACGCACAGTACATGCACGGTAACACATGCACAATCATGCTCACTCACACGCACACATGCGGCACTGTGTATATATCGAGGGTTAGCAACCAAAATGTGTTATGTCCAAAATGCATAAATGGAGAACACTGAAGTTGAAATTTTGTACATATTATTATACAAAAATTCAATTACCTGCAATATCCTGACTCTGACTGTATTTTTGTAATGTTATTTTGTTTCCAAACATTTACAACCAGTGATAAAATGTGGACATAGAACATTTTGGTTGCTAACCCTCGATATGTGTTCTCTCAAAGAACACGAGGGTCAAGGTTATTAATGAGTTAATAATATAGGATGAATGCCCTGTAACTTCCATACTATCAAAATCGCAACTTTAGGAGTGCACGAAAAATGTCGCCGAAAAGTAAGAGGTGTGCTTGTAAATGACGCTAAATTTTATTAGATTTCCCCACTTACACAACAATTTTCTTGTTTGTATTTTGTAAAAAAAAAAAATGTTGAGATTACGCAAAAATTGCTGTTACACGGACTGTGGAATGGTGTCAAATGTACCATATATATAGCTGGGTATTCGCAAAAGTAATGACCACAGGCATAATGAGAGCGAGCGCTCCAAGCTCCTCCTGACCAACATGCCGTGCAGAAAGTGACTGATGTAACACGCCATTACGACAATGACTGTTGCATAACCTGATCAGCTGCTCGCACTCATAGCCATGACCAGGTCTGCACATCACAATAACATAATCATCCCCTTCTGCCCCCCTCCCCTCCACCCCACAATAAAATAATAATCCCCTTCTCCTCCCCGTCCCCCACAAATAAAG
>JAWQUT010000004.1:6325151-6332651 GCA_033807755.1 Ellobium chinense
AAAAAAAAACCACACACACACCTAAAAAACCTTAAATCCCCCTCCTCCGCTCCCAGAATAAAACATAAAGTCTATAGAAGCAAGAATAAAGCTACTTCCCCGAATGTCGGAAACACCATTATCGGCAGGAGACTTATACTTTCAAAACGCAGCAATCGTCACGTAGAACACGCAGTCGACCAAAAAATAAAAAAAAATGGTTGCCATGGATTTAGACGCGCCGGAGACATACTATGTGATTCACATGGGGATATATGGGGTTATCTGTCAGTAATGTCACTTATAGGGATAAGTGGTTTTGTAGACTTTTTTATTCTGTGCCCCCTCCCCCCCGCCCGCCCCCATTCCCTGCTCCCACTTGGTCATCATGTCACTGAGAAACAAACAACTTTGCTCTGTTGGTGGAATGTCGTCATGATCATTCCATATAATTTGCCAAAGTCATATCGTTTTTTGTGTGTGTGTATTGATTTGAATCGTTTATATTAATATTATGCTTTTCCATTTATCTTCTTCTAATTATTAAAACAAATAAGATATTATGTATTATTATATTAGATCCCAAGTTTACAATCTAAAACACATCTTCCTCATTGTTTTGCTTTGAGCAACAGGTTGAAAGCGCTAAATTTCTCAAAACCTCAAACATTGACATAGACAAATATGGGAATGAGCATGGATAATATTCAGACCATGGTTCGTTAAAATTTTTCGAAAAGTTTGCTTTCTCATAGCGTCATTGTTTGCTTTGCAACCTATGATCTCCATGTCGCAATTCACATCACGTTCGATATTAACTTGATTGTGTGCGTTGTTAAGGCAATCCACCACCCTCCCCTAGCAGAAACTAGTGCTCAACTGTGCTGCTCATTGTCCTTTTCTAATTCAATACATTTTACATGCAAAATTGCTGATCAGTGCATATTTTTCTGTTGTGGATGGTGATCTTAGGAAAACCTTATCTCAAAGTACTTTCGTTACATCACAACCAGATTTCACACACATACTAAAGATACGTTTAGGCACATACTTACAGAGGGGATTTGAATATGTGTTTCTCAAGAAAAAGGTAGGTGGAACTAAGAGAAAATGCTGTCTCTCAAAGTAACAGAACGAGAATGAACCCCACAAATATAAAATGCTTCTGTATGTAGTGCATTACTGTGTCTCAGATAAATGTGTGAAATCTGATGGCCAAGCAACAACTGCAGTTTGAGATACATGTTTACTAAGATCACTACTCACAACAAGAAAAAGTGCACTGTTCAGCATGTTGATGTGCTATTTTGCATAGCAAGCAAACACGAGTTTCAGATCCTTTTTATCGTATAAATTCTAACAAAAAAATGAACTTTTAATCGCGAAAAGGACTCTGAAGCGACACTCACCCTGTTTGAGACACATCAATCTCAACTGAACTGAATAAACCACATAGTTACGCGACACAAAGTAGATCCAAACAGCTGACAATCATCGATGATTTAGACCACAGAGACACTGTGGCATTTCAAGTACTTTAATTCAAATGTTTAACTGAACTGAAACTGAAACGTGAAGAGAACAATGACAAACGGTAAGAAAAACAGGACTGAAACAATTTTTTGTATAAAATCTAGACAGAGGGAAACCCCATGGCAGTGAAAATAGTTACAAAAGAAATGACATCATATATTTATACGCCTACGGGTTTCCAAGGCTTCCAATCAAAGTATTTGTAAGCAGGTCAAAGGTCAAATTTATGTAACGTGTGACATATCAAAAAAATTATTACACTTTTAAGTCAGCGGAAAGAGGACCTGTTTATATGATAAAGGGTAGAGCAGTGGATCGCCTTAAAACTTACGCCCTTTTTTGAGACCACGAGACGATGTGAACCCTTTTCACTCTAACAGTTAGCCCGATTTTTTAAACATCGGCAAACCTCTCTCTTCCAATTCCCACCAACCTTTATGTAGAACAAAAAATACATTAATACATTGACGTCTGACATTTCTTGACCTCAGTGCCTAAAAATATGATGAAAAAGTAGAAATAGATGAGACACAGTGAGAAAATGTGTTTTTAGTTAATGTTACATGAACCAGCGAATTAGAAGGAAACAGCGAATTAGAAGGAACAACACTGTAGCACCACCTAGGAGCACACACTGGCCCTAGAACAGTTAGCAATCAAGAGATACGATGATAATTTTAGTTTTAAAAAGTAACCTTACTTAATCATCCTTACTGATATGCATAAACATTTGTCTTTTTAGTGATCGCCTTTATCCTATAGACTCTGGTCATTAAATTCGTGCATATTTCACAGTGTGCATTTCCGAAATAATCTTGAAATACTTTCGTTTAGCTTTTGACAATTAATACCATATCAATGCGATGATTTTTACTCAAAGAAAACCATAGTGATTATATCAGACTATTCCTTAAACTATTTTTGTATGGCCCTTTCTCAGAGAAAACGGAAGTGATTATACTGAACTATTCCTATGTGGACCGTACTCAAAGAAAATCAAAGCGAGCATATTTAATTTTCTTATATGGATACTACTCAAACAAAACCAATGTTATTAAGTTATGCAAATCTTATAAGTAATTTACTCAAAGAAAACCCGGGCGATTATATTAAACTTTTCTTAAATGGACATTACTCAAAGAAAACCAAAGCAATTATATTAAACTATTCTTACATGGACCTTACTAAATATAAAAGCAAAGAGAGTATCTAAAACAAACTATTCTTGTATGGACCTTCCTCAGAGAAAACCTCAGAGATCGTTTGAAACCATTCATATGAACCTCACTGAAAGAAAACCAAAGAGATCGTGTTAAACTATTTCTATGGACTTCACTCAAAGAAATTCAAAGAGATCCTGTTAATCTATTCCTATGGACCATACTCAAAGAACACCAAAGAGATCATATTAAATCATTTCTATGGTTCTTACTCAGAGAAAACCAAAGATATCGTATTAAACCATTCATATGAACCTCACTCGAAGAAAACCAAAGAGAACTTGTTAAACTATTCCTATGGACCTCACTCAAAGAAAACCAAAGACATCGTATTAAACCATTCCTAAGGATTTTACTCAAAGAAAACCAAAGATATCGCATGGTTGTTCATTGACCTCACTCAAAGAAATCGAAAGGCATCTTATTACTCTATATGGTCGTAAGTGACTGAAAAGAGAGAAAGAAACTGTTAAGACGATCTGACCTTGACAGAAGTGCAAGGCGTGCAAGGCGTGCAAGGCAAGGTAGACAGTCCCGCTATCGATCAGTTACTTAAGTACGCGCGCGCCTGGCTGACTGCGCTCTTGCGTGATTGATTTGTACCGGTTGACAGCGTGAGCAAGAATTTGTATTAACAGTAATCTTGACTGCATTGGTAACAAGAGTGATAACTGCAAGCGTGAGCATTAGCGATGGGATCTCTTACCATCGTAGGAATTACATTAGTGCATCATGTTGAATGCACTCTTCGTATAGTCGCGTATCCCATCGTTAATGCGGAAGCTCTCAATTTATAAGAGTAGGTTAGTAGGGTGGCATTCATAGAGTTCGTTTGCAGACAGAAATATCTATTATAGTCATTACACAGAACGGTTGCCATGGGAACAAAGAACGCGTTGCCGTAGTAACAATGAACACTTTGCCCTGGGAACATAACAAAGAACTGGCAAAAAGAGATGTGTAGAAACAAAATCGTCCTTAACCTTAACCCTCTAGTGACCAGCCTTGCATGGCACAAAAAGTCCGAGCTCCAATTTTTGGATCACTTCTGGATCCACTATGCTGGAACAAGCATCAAAATGATAATAATAATAATAATAATATTAATGCGGTTTATAAGTCTCATATCCAGACTAATGCCCGCTCATGCCACTTCACACTATTATGGTGGGGTGATGATCTTGGTTTGCTCTTTCTTTGTTCCACGAAATGTATCAGATCTGGTACGCTGGGCACTAGAGGGTTAATGGCTATCTATTTACATTACTGCACTCTCAGTGTATGTATAATGGTGATGTCAATATTATATTAATGTCCCTGCATGCTTATAATGTTTGAACAGCTAATATCACCTTTTAAGCTTACAGGTTTGAGGTTCCGAAAGCACACCAACAAATGGTCTAGGTACACATAGCTTTGAAAAGGCATAAATTTACATATAATTGTGGGAATGCTACCACTTTTGCATTAAAAATTAATTTCTACCGTTCTAAACAAAGAAAAATTGCCCTTCTTCGGAGTCCATGCTGAATTCAAATCTTTACTCCCAGGCTACGATGACATTCGAGAAAGGACACAGATATGGTGTTGCAGAAGCAAATATTCCATTACGTTATCGTTCACAGTCGTAATATTCCTTTTACCTGATCAAAATGTAATGTTAAAATTTCGTGTCGCAACCCAACGGACAAAGATGACACTCCAACCCATCACATCAGTCCAAATGTTTACTTCGTTGCCATGGAGTTTCTCAGTTCGGGGTTTGTTTCGTAACCCATGGCACACTGTTACATTAGCAAGTAATATTTTGTTTATTAATCCAGTTCTTTCCTCTCTATCTCTCTTTCTCTTTCTCTCTCTCTCTCCGTTTATAGGTTAAATAATCCGCTTCGTTCACTGTTAGGAGGCGTTATATTTTTTGTTAACTTTTAATACACAAAGACAAGTGGAGTTATATTTCGTTGCATTTCCATAAATGACATAGTACTGTTCATTAATCAGCACTGTCATGGTTTGATGCAAAGTGCCTGACAAGCGTCATTTTGCCGGTTTGTAGAGGAATGAGAAAAAACAACAACAACAACAAACTTGATTAATATATATATATATATAAGAGCGATTGGGGCTCAGCTTTGGAGAGGCCAGGTTTTGTGAAACTTTACAGTCACGCTAAAATTTACAGAAACATAAAGTACAGTTTGAAAGTAATTGGCTCTAATGAACTTTAACATAAGAATTCCATATCACGATTCTATTGTGGAGACAATCGTCACTTTACGTTCAAGGTAATGGTAAAAGTTTTTACAAGCCACAACAATGGAAGCTTCATGTTCAGTTTATTTCCTAGCAACTGCCTCACAATAATTTATATTGCAAAATTTTTCTACTTCGTTTTGGTTGTATATCAGCTAATCTTTTCATAGACTGCAAAATATTTGACCATGATGGGATATCTCAGATGATTTTGTCCAAAATTTGTGCAAAAAAAAAAAAAAAAAAAAATTANAAAAAAAAAAAAAAAAAAAATTATGTCTACATATTAACGACAAAGGCTTTGATAGTTGTGTGGCCAACTATTTTGCTTCAAACTTCGAGACAAATTTGTTCAATTTTCGGATATAAGGCAGTTCTAGGTGGTTAGTATGGTCCAGATTTCTGAAATTTTGAAGAATGTAGGCATTGTAAATATCACTTATGAATAGACTGTGAAGTACTCCAAGGCAAAATGCTCCAAATGACACTATAAGATAAGATAAGATAAGATAAGATAAGATAAGATAATAATTTATTGTCCAGAGGCACATTTGATTCTCTTTGTATGACAATTTCACAGTATTTCTAAACAATATTATATTTCACATACGTGCATTAAGGGGGAAAAATATACTAAATAAATTACAAAGGTGCACCACGCCCGCTATACGCACACACTCATTCATACATAAAGCCACAAGAGAGCAACATTATTCAACGTCAGAGTCCTAAATCGTGGTCAGTATATAAACCAAAAGAGTAGAATTACCGGAATGGCCAACATAATACTAAATGGTAAATTGTATCTGTGCGCACAATTTATATAAAGGATCTGTAACGAGTGTTTGTTTGATATCAGATTTATGAAATGAATTATACATTTTATCGTATTCGCTAGCCTCTGTGGCCCTCACCCTGTTTGAGACACATCAATCACAACTGAACTGAATGAACCACACAGCAATGAGACACAAAGGAGATCTAAACAGCTGACAATCATCGATGAAACTTTAGACCACAGAAACACTGTGACATTTCGAGTATTTTTAATTCAAACATTTAACTGAACTGAAACTGAAACGTGAAGAGGCTCGCGAATACAATAAATGTATAACTCATTTCATAAATCTGATATCAAATAAAAACTCATTACAGATCCTCTATAGTCATAAGCAGGTCAAAGGTCAAATTTATGTAGCGTGTGACATACTTAAAAGTTACAACACAATTTTATGTTACAGGAAATAGGCCCTGTTTATATGATAAAATGACATTCCTGCAGCGTTCCACTAAGCTAATGCACCACTTGCACTTTGACTTGAATTCTTCCATATCAAATCCAAAAAGAGGTGCAATAAAGTTGCACATCAGGCATTTCACAGCAAACTGAATTTTAAAAAAAAGGATTTTAGAACATATCTTGTTATTATGCAACTTTGTCCAAACTCGCTTTGAATCTGACAAGGAAGTTTGCCTCCTTAAAGTACAAAATGGTGCATTAAGGTGATAAATTTGCCTTGGCACGCGACCCAATACTCTCAAACCAGGAAACGCTGCATACAACTCATTAATTAACGATATTAATCGGATTGAAACTGTACTGCAAAATGAGAAATCCTGTAGGACAGACAGAGGGTATGGAAGTATCGCTGTTATCGTCACAATCACAGATAGGCCACTTTTCTCATTCGAGTGACTTTTTCAAGGGTGGGAAAAATTGTAATACACAAAGCAAAAAAAAAAAAAAATAAAGCCAGTCTCAAATTTTGATACTTTATTTTTTTTTAACCGATAACTTTGTGACTTACTTTATCTCTGACATTTGATGGATGTATTGAGTTGTAGCAAGCACCAAAACTAGCCCAGTTGGTAAGTTCAAGTCTCTGAGATACGCATTCTGCTCATGACCGAGACATTATATACTTGAAGGCAGACATCGATCACTAGACTAGCCAAGACATGTCTCTGAATCACTTCATTCTTGATGAGACCACAAACTTCATGATAAGTGGTGATGTCATGTGGTGAAAACCTTTTATATAAAGTCTAAGAATAGTTTATTGATTTTTCGCCTTAAAACTCTTGCAAGCAGCATTTCAGTTGTCATGGAGATATTTCGCTACGATCTGCTCTTTCACTGTTTGCTTCCTATATCGACCAAGGCAAATTGCGAAACATTTTCATGTGTCATCCTGTCTTGTTAAACAGTCCTTGATGGCAAGTAAAAGATATGTTAGTTCCAGAATATCTGTCGACTCGTCAAGTATCTTGAATCCATCCGCCCGTCCGTCCTTCCGTCCCTCTGTCCATCCATTCGTTCATCTATCTGTCCATCCATCCATCCATCCATCCATCCATGCATCCATCCATCCATCCATCCATCCATCCATCCATCCATCCATCCGTTCATTTGTCTATCTGTCTGTCAGTCAATCAGGCAGCCTACAAGCCACCCATTTGTGTGCTTCGAACGGCTGTTCTGCTAAGCTAATTACGAGTTTTGTAGCAGTAGCTC
>JAWQUT010000004.1:6342655-6358823 GCA_033807755.1 Ellobium chinense
TGGATGGATGGATGGATGGATGGATGGATGGATGAATGGATGGATGGATGGATGGATGGATGGATGGATGGATGGATGGATGGATGGATGGATGGAGAAAGGAAATAAAATTAAGAGAGAGAAATTTGTGTGTGAAATGTTTCAATAATCTTGTAAAACATCCAATGTTAACATTGTGGGAGGTGAACACTATAGAGATTTAACTTTGTTCGATCTTTTCTTTCTATTGTGTTCAGTAGTAGGCAAAGATTCAAGATTAAAAAAAAATGGTTAACAATGACGCGGCAATCGTGTGAGCACAAAGCATAGCGACCGGCCATTGACCCGACCTATTGTGCTACTTACTGACGTTTATCGATCGCCGACAGACAGATAGACAAACAGGCAGGTAGGCAGGTAGGTAGGCAGGCAGGTAGGCAGGCAGACAAGCAGCCAGGCAAGGAGACAGATAGACAGACAGACAGATGAGCATACATACAGACAGACAGGCAGGCAGACATACATACATACATACATACATACATACATACATACATACATACATACATACACACACACACACACACATACATACATACATGCATACATACACATATACATACATACATACATACATACATACATACATACATACATACATACATACATATATGCAGACAGACAGACAGACATATAGACAGACAGACAAACAGACAGACAGACAGACAGACAGACAGACAGACAGACAGACAGACAGACAGACAGGAAGGTAGGTAAGCCGGTAAGCATAGTTATAAAAATTTAGTAGATCATTCTTTGCACATAAAACTGCGGAATTTGGACGCGCAATTGGGTTTAATTCGCGCTTCATATTTCACAGCGCACATACGCCATCGAATGTGAATTCGCATAAAAAAATTTCTCTAGGTAATCCTGCCGTCCTGCCAAAAAGCAAACAGATTATTTCAGCACTTAGTTTACAGTGAGGACTCGTACCATCGGGTCATATAGAGCCACTGTTTCGTCTACTATCCTTGCTGCTCAGTTCAACGAGTTGTTAGCATAGGTGAACTAACTAATCCCTTCTTCCCACCCCTTAGTGTATTTGAGCCAAAGATATGTTAACAAAATTCAAGTCTTTTGAAGACCCCTTACCCCGCTTAATATCCTCGCTTGCATTTCTCTTACACCTTATCCTCCACGCCCCTCCACCCCCTCCTCTCTCCCCTTCAAAGCTTCTCCGCCTTACCTGGGCCTTCCACCTGTGAAAAAGTTAATTAAAGGTCCCGCACAGACTGATATTTTGCTTAATGATTGGTTTTATAGAGGGTCAGTTATAATACAGGTAATAAACTGCACACCTGGATTTATTATCTTCTCATAAAAAATAATGACTTTTATTGATCCCGTACGAAAATTAGTTTGCACTGCCATACAATGTTATATACATTTCATTCATAAAATAAACACATAGAACAGTACACATGGAATGATATACATTTACAGCCAAACAGATATACATTTACAACCAGAAAGATATACATTTACAGCTACAACACATAATATAGTTTTAGCGAAATGATATACATTTACAGCGAAACAGTATACATTTACAGCTATAACACATATATAGTTTCAGTGAAATGATATACATTTACAGCCAAACAGATATACATTTACAGCTATAACACATATATAGTTTTAGCGAAATGATATACATTTACAGCGAAACAGATATACATTTACAGCTATAACACATATATAGTACCAGTGAAATGATATACATTTACAGGGAAACAGATATATACATTTACAGCTACAACACGTATATAGTTTTAGCGAAATGATATACATTTACAGCGAAACCAATATACATTTACAGCTACAACACATATTATATAGTTTCAGTGAAACTGGGCGGAGTTTACATGTTATATACATTTGCAGCGCCAAATACACACAGTTTCAACAAAACTGGCTGGTGCGTAGCCACTCAAAGAAAGAGAGGGCAGTGTTTCAGTTTGTATTTCCCTTGATTCATAAAGCATGCATGACATCTCCCGTTTGACAAAGACATTGCATTAAAAGTATTTCAATAGTATGACTCTATTGCCTTCTGCTCACCGCATCGCGGAGGTGAAAATAATTTTCAGTTTCTAGCAAGATGATCATTACATTGTATTGAACCTGAAATTTATCCAGGTTGTTGCAAGCAGTAAAAATGTCTCGTACGAGCCAGAAATATATAGAAACAGATAGTTGGTATGTTGTTGACTCCGCCTCTTTGTGCTGCAACTGTAAACTCTATATCTACAACAATGGAAACCAAGCATGCATTTTGATCCCGCCTTCTGGCGCTGTACATTTATATATTTTATCTGAGTGATGTAGCTCTAAGGCATTAACTTTCTGGCGATGAAACTACAATCCCCGCATAAAAATATAGTTGTACTGACAACAAACAGTCATTGCTGGTCGTATGCGGTGCAGCGCCCTGGTCCCCCAGCTCTAGCCAGGTACTCATTTACACCTGAGTCCAGTAGGGAAATAGGAGTGAAATGTCTTTCCCAAGTACACAGCAAAGTAAACTGCCCGGCCCACAAGCCAAGCACACAAACCTTGGACTGGACAATCTTCAGTTTCTTTACACGACTCACAATCTACGCTCCTCATCTTTTGATCTATGGGCTCTATGATCAACTTGGATTTTCATTTCTCTGTTGTACTCATGTATGGGTTCAAGAATTAGTCTTAAATTGTGATCAGGATTCACGTTTCTCACTTATGTATTTGTTTCATGTCGCCTTGACTAAAGTTTGTAAATTGCATAGCTGGAGTAAGCATGGAGATCAGGCTACCTAATATCTGAGGCCGCTTCACTCAGTGAACAGGGTAACCTTTCGCATTCAGCATGGCAAGAACCACACAGTTTATTCTAGAGTGGCTAAACCTCACCTATTCTAAGCTTACAAAACTATCTGCTCTTAACTAAGCCTTTGACATTCAAATCCAACCTCTTTCTCCCCTCCCCATGTCCAGTTTTCTGACCTAATAGGGCCTTTAAAAATGCATACTTTTATCCCAGGTACTAATAGCATTTTCATACCTTAAAGGTGATTGGGCAAACAGATGCGACTATTGTTCTAGCTGTCATGAAACATAACAATTCAGAGGGCACCTCCTATTACCTATCAGTACTGTCTGCACATTTCATGTCGTCCTCAGCTCCATCATTATAAAGCGTTCTCTATACAGGACATAAAGAGCATAATTACTATAATTATTACAACTATTATCTTTATTTCCATACTTTATGGAAGAGAAAACCGGGTCCACATAGGATTTGGTACGGTTTATACTCGCTGTCAGATCTGAGCCATAAAAATAAAGGCTGTCATAAAACATAATATATTATAACAGAAACATCGTATTATTTTCCAAGCTACTGATGTACCATCCTAGACTCTCATCTCAAGCGAAAATAAGGAAGGACGAAAGTGGTCCGGGACATTGACCCTGAAGCAGGTGACAAGGCCTATTATTATATTGATTATTATTAAGGGAGAGGAATGTGAACCATATCTGAGAATTTTTTTAGAAGTTGTTACAGATTATCAGGGAGAAGTGTGTCACTAGGGATTTTACCAAATTACTGTGAAGGACCAATATTGAGATGAAGGGCGAAGAAAAAAACAAAATAAAACACCTACTCCAGAAATGTCCATGCACCTCCCGGGGAATCGAACCCAAGGTATCTCAGCTTGCAATATTGAACACGCTATCATTACATCACAGGGACGCTAACTTCACTAGCGGTTTAATTCTTAAATACCTACTGCCTGAATAATTATGTTCCCTAACTTTCACGTATGAGCCTAGTGTTACCTCGTGACCCTGACACATTTCCCGATTGCTCACACACAAGATAAACTGAAAATCTCATAGCTTTACTTAAACGGCAGATATCTTGTTTATTTTGCCTTTCCCCACGCAAATCATACGTTTATTCCGGCCTCTTTCTCCACCCCTTTTCTCTTTCAATTAGAGAGCTTACCACACGCACGTTTAAGTAAACGGTTAAGTCTCAATAAGAATCGACAGTGGCGTCAGCAGTGAACATTCGATTGATTCAGATGTTATGTGTTTTGAACCGATCCTTTCTTGGATAGTTAAGTCATGGGACCGAAGACACACAGAGGGGAGGTGAGACAGTGCAATGATAATGTTTTCGTGACCGAATAATTAGCAGACAGACAGACAGACAGACAGACAGACAGACAGACAGACAGACAGACAGACAGACCGACAGACCGACAGACCGACCGACCGGCAGGCAGGCAGGCAGGCAGGCAGGCAGGCAAGCAGGCAGGCAGGCAGGCAAGTAGGTATTGGGATTACTTGATTTCTTGACTATCAATTGAAGTTTTGACAGTTCTCATTACCATTAAAATCGAATGTTAAAATGAAGGAAGGTGGGGAGAAATCACATATTATTAAAGACAACAAAAGTAGAAAATGAGAGCAAGAGTGAGAGAGACGAGAGGGGAAGAAAAAGAAAGAAAGAAAATAAGAAAGAAAGAAAGAAATACAGAAAGAAAGAAAGAGAGAGGAAAAGAGGAAGAAAGAAAGAAATACAGAAAGAAAGAAAGAGAGAGGAAAAGAGAGGGAAAGAAAGAAAGAAAGAAAGAAAGAAAGAAAGAAAGAAAGAAAGAAAGAAAGCGGAAAAGAGACAGATAGAAAGATGGAAAGAAAGAAAGAAAAAGAAAAAAAGAAGGTAGGCAGAGACTGAAAACCTGGTATAATATCGAGAAGAGCATCAATACTTAGCCATCTACAAACTCTTTCCGCATTAGCATTTTTATACCTCTATCTTGTCAGGAAAGCATACAGGCTCAAGTTGTTTGATTTTCCTGCGAACAAACACGACCACAGGTCATGGTAGTATTAAACACGCTACAAGCTGCCCGGGCGGAGTCTCATGCTGCCTGTGAGAATGTCAATACAAAAGAGAGACAGAATTTTCCTTTATGATAATATAACACTTTGATTATTATTTGGCATACTGAGACAACACAATCCGATTTCTTTTTATTACATCTGATCAATACTAATATCATTTGTTAGATGTTTTACAGTTTGCACTGTGTCTGAAGAAAATATGGGAGGCCCTTCGGAAATTCTCGATTATTGTTGTAATGATTTACAGTACGGCCTATCAATACTAATACTATTCCTTTGATGTTTTACAGTATCCTTTGTGCCCGTAGAAAAGATGGGATGTCCCAAACACCCTTAACAATTTTCAGAGTATTACTTTTCAGCTTTCTCTAGAGCTGATCAATACTGTTTATTTAATGTTTTACAGTGCTCCTTTTGCCTAAAGGTATGAAGATGCCAATATTTTTTCCAGTGTAGGCTAAGTAACTTGTTAAGCCCCTCTTTAACTTATGAAGATGCCCCGGGCCATGATTAATATTTACCATACATAGCCCTTTCTCCAAATTTTACCAAATTATATGCCCTAGGACGAAGTAGATTTGAGAAATTTAGCAGCTAGTAAAACTACTTAAGATTTTAGACCTTTTCTTACAGTAATAAGTTTAAGTACTTGGCAACAACCACACACGTTACACTTGAGTGGTATCCATCCCCCTCCCCCCTCTACCCCNCCCCACCTTTTCTGAATCTACAAAAATATTTGCATCTATTTAAAATCTAACCCCTTTCTCCTCTCCCTTTGCCCAGTTTCCTAATTTCTTAGCGACGATTTAAAAAGAAAATTGCCAACTCTTTGCCAGTATGATTGGCATCCTCATACCTAAAAATATACTGGAGATTTCAAACGCCCGCAACAGTTTCCCTCTTTAAGACACTATCTATCTATATCTTATCTTATCTTATCTATCTATCTATCTATCTATCTATCTCTTTTTCTCGCCTCAGCCATTTTGAGGATCTCACACAATGACCAGGTCCGTATTTGATGGTTCCCAGCATCCACTGCGGTTATAGAAACGATATTGAAAATGTAGTAACTTTATGTAAATTTCGAGACTGATTGTGACAAAATTTAGCTGATAGTACGGGTGATTGTTCGACATAACAACAAACTGCTATGTTTTTGTCCACATGGCTACAGACAGCCCCACAATGAATACCTCCAACTTGATATTTCTTTTATAAACATAAAAAAATATTCATTTCCAGGTAGTCATTCAACATTTAGAAAATAAAAATTTCTTGAACAGTCATAATATATACACGACAGTTGTACAGGTAAGAAGTTTGTATCCAATATGTTGAGCTACTATATCAGTGGAGCTAGAGATTAGCAAAGTAAAACAATGATCAACGAAGGAACTGGATAACCCTCTCTTTTTCTCTCTGTCTCTTTGTCTTTCTCTCTCTCTCTCTCTCTCTCTGTGTCTCTGTCTCTGTCTCTGTCTCTCTGTCGCTCTGTCTCTCTCTCTCTCTCTCTCTCTCTCTCTCTCTCTCTCTCTCATGCTCGTGCACATATGCCAAGGTATACTCCCTCCAAGCCACCCTTACATTATTATTTAATGCATTCATGATATGACCAGTACAAGTTGCATTGTAACTTTCGAAGAGGCTCACAGATTAGAACCCATCTCTCTGTTTCACTCTCTCTGTCTCACTCTCTCTGTCTCACTGTCTCACTCTCTCTGTCTCACTGTCTCACTCTCTCTGTCTCACTCTCTCTCTCTCTGTCTAACTCTCTCTGTCTCACTCTCTCTGTCTCACTCTCTCTCTGTCTCTCTCTCTGTCTCATTCTCTCTGTTCCATTCTCTCTGTCTCACTCTCTCTGTCTCACTCTCTCTGTCTCTGTCTCACTCTCTCTGTGTCTCTCTCTGTCTCACTCTCTCTGTCTCATTCTCCCTGCCTCACTCTCCCTATCTCACTCTCTCTGTCTCACTCTCTCTGTCTCCTCTCCCTGTCTCACTCTCTCTGTCTCACTCTCTCTGTCTCATTCTCTCTGTCTCACTCTCTCTGTTTCATTCTCCCACTAACATTCTTTCTCCCAAGGGGCAGTTTACGAGGTGTTAGACTAACGACCATGCTAATGGCCTATATACAACAAAAGAATATTTATGATTTTCGTGTTTTTCTGCAGGGACAGTGCAAGGTCAGAGAGGTGAGTTGTTAGTTGGCAGACGCCTTAGTTAGTTAGTTAGTTAGCTAGTTAGTTAGTTAGTTAGTTAGTTAGTTAGTTAGTTAGTTGTTCTTGGGTTCGTAGTCTGATTCGTTAGGTGGCTGTTAGGAAAATTAGTTGGTTTTTTTGGTTTATTGATTAGCTGGTTGTTTGATTAGCTTGGAGGATTGGTTGATTGGTTGGTAGGTTGGTTGGTTGGTTGGTTGAAAAAAATAGGGGCTGTCAATGAGCTGAGCCCCTGTGCACTTGAAATAGCCTGAGGCCTCAAATGGATTTACATGGGGGTGGGTCAGACAAGGAGACATAGCCAAAAAAAAACTTTTTTAGTCATAGTCTATTATAAGTAACGTATTTTTTTTTAGATCAGATGCTTATTACCATTACTGGTTAGTGGGAATAGCTTATGAGAACTATGCCTGGAGTGATGGCAGTCGACAGTACATAATAATAATAGAAAAAAAGAAATTGGGTGTGTGTAACCTGATGACTAAGTAGCAGATTAATGATTGATTGATTGATTGATTGACTTATAGGCTGAAGCTATACTGTGTTTTTGTGTGAGTGAGTGAGTGAGTGAGTGAGTGAGTGAGTGTGTGAGTGAGTGAGTGAGTGAGTGAGTGAGTGAGTGAGTGAGTGAGTGAGTGAGTGAGTGAGTTACCAAAGAAATGTAGCGGTGAGTAATTTTGCCATGTCTTAACTGTAATCATGCTCACATCCATATAGAATGCGAGGATGGATTGACTGCCTGCAGTGACGTTTACGTAGACGCCATCAATAACCACACAACCCAGATTGAGCTTTTGTGTGGGTGAGTAATCACTCGCGTGAGACCACACCTCACACGTATGAGCAGCTGTTAGTAAGAGAATAATGGATGTGGGTAACCTCATGCTTATATTATCACGTGACGATTAAGGCACGCGTCGACTTAAAAATGCTGATCAAACGCTGAAAAGTAAATATCCATGTATGAAACAAACAAGAAAAAATGAACACACGACTTCATGTACACCGTAGGGAAATTGGTTTACAATGTCATACCGTGTTATACATCTCATTCATACCACAAACACATAGAACCATATACATCTTGCATGTAAATACAAAATTATTATGTGAAATACGTATCTTTATTCACCTATTCAAATCAGCCAGCCAGGACAAACATTTTCTTAATTTGCGATGACCTCAGAGTAAAGCTCGAAAGCGTGAATGACCGAGCTATTCATACAGTTACAGCAAACAACCATTGTGATTGAAAACAACAACAACAACAACAACAACAACAACAACAACAACAACAACAACAACAACAACAACAACAACAACAACACCACCACCACCAACAACAACAACAACCACAACAACAACAACAACAGAGCTGTAATATAAAGTAATACTAGACATTGCTGACCCATATCCGCCATGCTGAGGCCTCGATTGGTTTAGTTTAATCACGTGGAAAGCTTCTTTAAAGCTTACTTGGAAAGGTCGATTATATTTTTGTTCTGGTTCACCAGGGACATGAACTCTTACCTAGAATGCGTCTTGGAGTTGCGGAACTTGGACTGTGGGCCGACCTTCGGCGCCATCGTAGAGCAGATTGCCCTGGGCACTCAGGCACAGCTGGAGGCCGGGGGATCCGCATGCAGTAGGTGTTGGGATGAAGTGGAGGGGGTGGTGGTGGTGGTGGTGGTGGTGATGGTGGTGGTGGTGGTGGTGATAGGGCAACACTATTTTATAGCAGCAGCGTGCCTACAGGTTGCTTGCTAACTTTTTTTTTTGCACTTAGATACATTTATGGTTAGAAAACTGGGTTGTTTTTGTTTGGTTCCTGCGGTTGGGCGAAAGGAGAGGTCTTTTTTGTTCTGCGAGCGGTCCTAAACAAAAGATGTTGCAGTCTCTAGGCAAGCCAAGATGGCTGCGACTAATGCGGAAGAGTTTCAAAATAATGCACTAACTTGCAAGTGGTGTTTGTTCTACTTATATCTGTGAATCACTCTTAGCATACATAGCAAAGTTGATTCTTGCCACATTCTCCACCGACACAAGACCGTTGTTGAAACGTTCTACTGACAAATTTGAAACCGCCTACCGTGGCCACATTTTCTGAGCTCATTCTTCCGATCTTAGCAAAAGATGCCACATTTCTGGCAAACGTCTAATGCTCACACTTCCCTGGCGTGACTAGCACGCATCAACCAAAAATGTACCGTTGACCTCCTTGCACTCGGGATAAATCAATACATTCATATCACGGCAACGAATCACTTTCAGTTGAGTTTCCTGATTGCTGTGAGCTTATCGCACAGTGCTCAGCAGGGAGTCCCGAGGGGCTCGGAAGCGAATTGGTCAATGTTTTTCCAAAATATGCTGTTTTGGAAAACTTTTGGCGCAAATTTACTTCCAGCACTAAGAGAGTCATAATGTTTGCAAACAACACAGTCGGTGTCAGAGAAAGACTCGTTGTAAGGTATCCAAATATTCTGGCTATTTTCAATGCATTTTAAAGCATTTTCAAAGTATGTTTCGCTTCGTCGCGTTTTCGCATTGCGCATTAAACTCACACATGGGGTACAAATTGTGGAAGAGTTTGTGTCTTCAATATCTTGGTCAATGTTCACATGAAAAATAAACAAAATGTCATCTTTGTATTGTGCACATTCACGGGCTTTTTCCCCCTGATTTCCATTGTTTCACAGTCACGGATCTCTTCCCACAAGTTCTACACAAACCGTTAAGGCAGCTAAAATGTTTGTTAAGTGAATGATCCATACTGAAATAAAGAAGGTAATAAAAAAAAATGTATATTGTACTGAAAAGAGGAAACTTGTTTAAAATTCTCCATTTTGATATTATGTAAGGGCATCCAAAAGTGACCTCTTCCCTTCTTTTACCTATAACACAACAACTATAAGTGAATTTGAAAATCAGGCTGCACTAGTGAAAAGCACGTTTTATCTTCTTTCAGATTATGAGACTAGAAATTAAATCAATGGTTGCATATTTGTGCAATTTACACATGAAAAATCACAATCATTTGAAAAAATCCTTAATTTACACACATACTTTGTGATGAAATTGCAGATTTATTATCACACTTATCCAAGTGAATTTTTGCACTGGAACAGAACTACTGTATTCAAAAGCACTCCCACGACAAAATTTTGACTACTACTTATAGAAAGTCTTCCATGAGCGGGTTTTTATTAGATATCAGAGTGAGTAAAATGTCTTCAAATTTTCAGCGTCCAGCTACCTGTCCTGGCACTGCCTGGCAGGCAATTAACCTCGGGCTGACCCCACGATCGGAGGCGATCGTCAGCATGTCATCTCAGGGGAATTGATTAATGGGGGAAAACTCAACTGAAAGAAATCGCCCTGTTTTAGTTGCCGTGTCATACTCATCCTCCTAGCCAAGGATCCACCAAAGAGTTTTGGTACTTGCATTCCTTGTAGAGACGTAGTCAGTGCCAATCCTATACTCTCGGCTGGTTCTGACGCAGCAATCCTTTGTGGCCATATGCATAAACCATACGATAATTAACGTGCTGCATTAATTTTTATTAACACTACTAATGTTTTGGGCGTTTCCTGTGGTTACCGCAGGTTCGTTAACTAATATAAGGATTATGCACACGGCCACTGAGTCTACTTCTGTTCCCAAGCATCTGGTTGTATTCTTGTGTACTGTGACTTTCTCACTTCCCTCTGTGCGGTCTTAAATATTCTTCTTCTGTACCATCCAAGTGAACAAGCTTCATGTCACTGCTCATACAAGTAGGTATTCTTCTCTTTCGTCATGCACGTGCCAGACTCCGGAGCTTGGATCCAAGTGAGCTTCTGTAGCCTTGTGGAGCTATCATCTCCTCCTTATTGGTTTCCCTCAGACCTTGTGGAGCTATCATCTCCTGCTAGTTGGTTTCCCTCAGACCTTCTGGAGCTATCATCTCCTGCTAGTTGGTTTATCACAGACCTTCTGGAGCTATCATCTCCTGCTGGTTGGTTTCCCACAGACCTTCTGGAGCTATCATCTCCTGCTAGTTGGTTTCCCACAGACCTGCTATCATCTCCTGCTAGTTGGTTTCCCACAGACCTTCTGAAGCTATCATCTCCTGCTAATTGGTTTCCCACAGACCTTCTGGAGCTATCATCTCCTGCTAGTTGGTTTTCCTTAGATTTTCTGATCATGCTCTGGATCAATGACGATTACCGCCATGTCTAACCCCTTGCCTCGCAGCCACCTCATGACCTCTGTCGCTGCTTCATTCTCAGCCCACATGCAAGACATGGATCTGTTGGTCCTAGTGCTACATTCAGAAATGTTTTTCTTTTTGCAGTTATTTTCAAACGAAATAAGTAGATTCTTGCGGACTCGAATCTAAGAGTGCCAGCTCCAAAAACACCGAGTTCGAAGGCTAATCGAGTTTTTGAGGCAAACTTGATTTAGAAAAAGAATAAAGAATCTGAGCTTTGCAATGAAAAGGCAAGATTACAAGATCATTCAGTTTGAGACCATAAGATATATGTCTACTACACATGTGCTAAGCACTGTTACTTAAAGAGACTTTCATCCTTCTTTTGTTTTATCCTGCAGAGATTGAGGCTGCTGCCAATGCCACAGGTAAGTTCTGGTGCAAACTTTCCTTAGGGGTAAAAAATACTTTTTTTAAGATTTGGGTAATACTTACATTCACATCTTGTGCAAACTTTCCTTGGGGATAAAAGATCATTTTTTTCTAGGCTCGGGCATTCCACTCACATCATTATTTGTTTAAATCTAAATCTAATTTGTGAAGAATTTTATTTTGAACACAGACCAAGTAAAAATTATGGAGATGTTATGGTCGTAACATAATGCATGAGAAGTGATCCACGAAGGTTCAGGTATTTCACAAACCAATCGCTGATGACAACCTAGATGACTTGATTTAGGAAGTCGCTCTGAGATAACATGCATGCAATGAGTTCTATGCAGTGCTTCCCCATGATCACGTGCCAAGGAAGATAGATCATAATATCTAATGCACCGCTTTGCAGTTGGCGGGTTGTTTTTTTCCATGTCAAATGCATAGCGAGCTGCAACAGAGTGTATAACATGCAAACTGATTTTTAAAGAAATTAGGCTTTAGATCTGTTTCTCTTGAACATGATTTGGTGTGCATCTCTGACACAGTTCGCTTTGGAGATGACGGATTGAAGATTGCACACCTAAGTGCAAAACGATGCATTATAGTGCGTCCAACAATATACGTTCTCGGATTTTCGGGAATATCTTTGATTTGTTTTGATCAATCTTCGCCAAATTTTGCATAGCCTCCTGTTTCAATTTGTCTTGATAGAAACATATTTTTTCATCTTTATACAATTACAGATAAAAAAGTTTTCTTCATTAAAGTATATAAAAAACTCAAGACACTCGATTGTTTAAAATACAGAAGTTTTACAGTTTTCACAGTTGTCTTCTGTTGACATCAGTTCCACATAAGAGCAAGTCCAAATATTTCAGGCAATGCAATGTTCTGTGTTTTAGCAGTCTCACGTTCTGTGTTCCGCAATTGAGACAAAACATTTTCTCCTCCCTTGTTGCTGTTTTTATCGCCGACCGCATCCGTTAAAAAGGACAAACTACAACGTCCACGACCAGAATGGACATAAAATAAAATACAACAGTCATCAGCAACTAATAGAAAGTCTTTTCGCTACCTCTGACTTCTTACTGTCCCCACCCCTTCCCTTCGTCATATTTTATCAAAAAGAGTGTACAGTTTGATGGCTCCATCTCGATGCATTTCACCCCCTCCCCTTTTTACACATACAATAATACACACACTGATTTTGGCGCAGATTTTTTGGACTCTCGATTGTGCATCATTGTGCACACCCCAGGTTTTGTTCTGCGTAATGAACATGCCAAGCATTCTGATGCAAACAAAAGGCTGGTCTACACAAACATTAAAAAAGCAGACTCACAACTATTAAAATCTTAATATATTTTTAACGTCATGCCTCGACAGTATGATCTAGGAGTCAAAGAAATAGCGCTCAAGGTACTAAACTATCACAAACGTGAGGCTATCATTTTGACTTTAGTCAAATGGAAGGTGAATAGAAATGCTGGTCGTTTCAACGCAAATTTCAAGTGACAGCTACTCATAAACTAAAGCTGGATGACTAAAATTTCGCGGTCGGTCATGTCAGAAAGATGGTGATATAAAATTTTAAAAATATAGTCGGAAACAATGCACTGACTCCTTTCATGAAAATATGCTTGAACGTCTTATCTTCCTCGTCGTCGTCATCATCATCTAAGTTTAAATAAGATATAAACGTCCAATCATCATCTTTCTATATTAGAAGTTTACTCTTCTGTTGTCTTAAAATGACATGACAAAAAGCCAAGAAACACAAAGAGCATAAGCTAAAGTAGATTGAAAAGTGAAATATTACAGGAACAAAACAACCTTGATATTAGAATTTTGAAACATGCACTACAATTATCCGTATCAAAAATAGAGAAGCTGCGTATCCTCACGTCATAATCCACGTAGCTGTAAACCACCTTATTTTCGCAATTTCCTGTGGGTCGAGTTTTTTATATAAGTTGATGAAGAAAACTTTTGTATTTCCATCTTCTTCGTAACCGTCAAAAAATAGTTTCTTGTCAAGACAAATTGAAACAGGAGGCTATGCAAAATTTGG
This sequence comes from Ellobium chinense, assembly GCA_033807755.1. NCBI lineage: Eukaryota > Metazoa > Mollusca > Gastropoda > Ellobiida > Ellobiidae > Ellobium > Ellobium chinense. The sequence goes on from JAWQUT010000004.1 coordinate 6,356,508, forward strand.
CGTAGATTGATCCAAACAAATCAAAGATATACGCGAAAATCCGAGAACGTATATTGTTGGACGCACTATAGTTGTGGTGATGTATTTCCCCCGGCACGTGACTTATTACTCTCAAACCCGGAAACGCTGCATAGGCCGAACTGAAAAACTCTGCTAGTGACGTCACGGTGACTTCCCAACTTTCGTGACAGTTCTCTGAGGTGAACTTTTATAGGCCTATTTACTTGCCGAAATGTTTGGACCTTTGGTTAGTACCAGTCTGAGAGCCCTATCCTGAAAAAGGTGATGTAGTAGATAAGGTAGTCTTAAACTGAACTTTATGTAAGGTGCGTTCATTTCTTTTTCTTCTTTTTCAGCGAGTCCAGGCGATCTCGCCACTATAAATGTTACTGGTAAGGAGTTAAAGGTAGTAGTGATGATGAATGCCTTTTGTCGTGTCTTTGGTGGAAAACAGTGAGGAATATGGAGGTGGAGTGTGTGGTTGTGGTGCTGGTGATACAAGAGTGGTCAGGGAAACATGTTTATTGATATTGTTATTGCTATTTGGATGTTTGTGAGTGAGTGAGTGAGTGAGTGAGTGAGTGAGTGAGTGAGTGAGTGAGTGAGTGGATGGATGGGTGGGTGAATGAATGAATGAATGAATGAATGAATGAATGAATGAATGAATGTGTCTGACAGCTCAATCACTGCAGGAGTTAATAAGGGAGAGTAAGACAGACCGGGGAAAGCCAACAGCACAACCGATCGGTCGCCCATCATGCGACAGTGTGAGATTATATCTACGGACCAAACTTACCAACGTTCTAATAAAAGGCAAAATCTACAAACCCCAGAATTGATCTTGGTCTTCTCTCCTATTATATCCAGGATGCATGGAGGGCATGCAAGTATGTACAAATAGTTACAGTGAGGCGCTTTACGATCACATCCAACAGCCTGACCTGGCATGCGGGTGAGTGTACATGTATTTTTTTTTTGTGTGTGTGCTTTTTGTGGCAAGGATCCAATTTTGGTGAAAAGTCAGAAATCGCTTTTAGCCAGGATCTTATTTTGGTCAAAAATCGGAAATCGCTTTTTGTCAGGATCTAATTTTGGCAAATAAAAAGAAACAACAAAACTCAAAAGTCGGAAATAGCGTTTCACCAGGATCTAATTCTGGCAAAACGTCGGAAATTGTTTTTTGTGAGGATCTAATTTTGGCAAAAAGTCGGAATCGCTTTTCGCGAGTTTTTACATTTTACCGAGTCCGGCATGATGGTTTTTTCATGTGTATAGACTATAAGCGCATAACAGTTGTACCAAATTTCTGGACCTTGGCACTTAAAGCTTAAAACGTACAAGCCTGGGTCGTACCGATATAAAAAAAACATACTATATTCGATAATGTCTAAATAATGAGGATGGAGTAACTAACTGCATTAGAGTTATAATTACAGTTATAGCATGCTTTGAAGTATTTTGAATGGCACTTTTTTTATATTTTCGAGGGAAGTAATTTTCACTAGTCGAGCTCCACCCGCGAAATTCTTGAAATCTGATCCTAACAAAAGTAAAAGAAAACAACAACATCTACACCATAAATCCACAATTGATCATAGGGGTTGAAATTTGGAATTAAGCTGTATTCCACAATTTAGTCAAAATGCAAAGTTTGCTCAATTTTCATTAGAATTTTGGCCGATTATGATAACGGTCAGAGAATATATATCATTATGTAGACTCTATATAACAAATATTATATGATTCGAGGGTTTCTTGCGCAAAGATCTTATCTCTTTATATAATTCATATAGTGATACGATCGTTGCGCAGACGCCGGATATGTCACACCCAATTTGTGAAATAGCCCATACCATGAACTGAACAAATAACCTGTCTAGGGTCCATCATTACTACTACTTCATTTTCTACCATCGAGTCTAGGTTCTTATCATCTATTATTCCTTTTTTCTCTGGGTACGTTTTGATTACCTGTATCAACACATTTTCTACACAGTCATGTGTACGAACGTTATGCATGGATCATTTTCTCCCCACTAACGTAAAAGTTCTTGGGGTCACTTTAACCTCCGATTACAACTAATCATGTCTTATGACGATCTTGTTCGACTTGTTATATTTGAACTGCAGTGACTGCAGTGACACAGCTTTCTCTTCTATTCATTACTGTTCACACTTTACGGACTTAATGGCCTGCTCGTTGATTGAAGTTTTGACGCTAGAAATAACTGTATGCCCTAAAGCTACCGCACCCAAATAAGATATACAAGCAGAGCGCCAAAACGGGGGGTAAAGATGCATGCTGATTTTTATATA
>JAWQUT010000004.1:6358880-6369688 GCA_033807755.1 Ellobium chinense
TATATATATATATATACGACTTCATATACTTCATATATATATACTGTATATATATATACAGTTACATTGCAAAGGAGTAGAATTAAAAAAAAACATACTGTAATGTCTCTTTCTACACATTTCTGACTCTGCAACAACAACCTGGACAAACTTTAAATTCAGTCTAATGAATGTAAGATCTTGTTAGAAACTGAAATCTCTCATTTGAGTCTGTTGTTTCTCTCTGTTTGTGTCTGTGTCTCTCTGTCTGTGTCTGTGTTTCTCTCTCTCTCTCTCTCTCTCTCTCTCTCTCTGTCTCTCTCTCTCTCTCTATCTCTCTCTCTCTCTCTCTCTCTGTGTGTGTGTGTGCACAGAAAGGATAATTTACTTTGAATACATTAAGCTCTTCCCAGTTTCGTCGAAATTGTATTTATTTGGCCCTGTCAAAATATACAATGTAAGCTTCGGGCAATTTCTCTCAAACTATATATATATATATCACTGTAAATTACTATCTGTTTCGTTGTGACTGTATATCACTTCGCTAAAACTATAAATCCCCACCACCACCACCAACAGCACCACAGTTTTACTCCTGACACAACCCCATTGTGTAGACGTTGCATACCAAACACATCAACATGATATCATCGTTAAATCTGTCGTCACACCAGACAGTTATTACAATCTCCTTATTGCCATCAAATTCTTTAGGGGTCCTGTGACCGTATGCACAATCCTTTAGTTCGAAACTCCCAAAACATTAATAGTGCATACTGCAATTAACGCAATGGGCGTATGAATTACGTATGGATTATGCAAACGATCCCTGATCCAACAGATAAAGATATTCCTTTGGTTCAGTCACGTCACCTTGATCGCCCTTGCCCAAGATATGCACTGTTAGTAAATGGTAACAATTTCACTTCAGTTTATCTATTTGAACCCAGATTACAAACATAATAACATATGAGTAGTCAAACATCAGTGTGTATGACAAATGCATAAGCAGACTATAAAAAAATATACAAACAAGTTCGTCAACAGGACAAAAATGTGATCATGTTTCCGGCTGGGCCAGGCTATAAATAGATATGACGTTATTCACCCTGGCTGGAGGTAGAGACAAAATATCAGCTTGACTTAAGAAGTTGCCTGTTTGCCAGAGCGAGTTAGATTTAATATGTCCAGCAACATATTTATGATGGTGACAGGGTGATGGGTGTAAAATGGCAAGAATTTCCTGGTGCAGACAATGTATTTGTGGCGAGTTCATCCAAATCCAAATATTTACCCCCTATTTAACTAGCTGAAGCAAGTAATAATTGGGGAAATTTTTGAGATGAGGGTTATTATTTCATAACGATGCAGGGCTGAACCCCTTACTTGAGACGTATATCTGAGATACATGTACATTATACTATAGGAAGTCCAAATTGCATCTCAGTCTTTGTTATAACGGTATGTATTAACTGGAAAATCTTATAAAAAAGAAACTCGTGAAATTTGTCGGAGCCATATCTTGGCTATTTGTGTACCAACCGGCCTAAAATTATGCATACACCTTTTTTTTCAATCTAAAGGTGTCTCTTTTGTAATTTCTTCTCCTTAAAATGTCTGTATTATTTTTCTGATTACATAAAATTTCTTAATTTCGTGGTTATGGTCACAGTTCAATGTTTTTAAATGGTCATACGTCATCGCGAGGTGCCTCGGATCCAGCCTTCCGCTGGCTGCGTGACCACTGTAACGGATAATGACCGTTACATGTGTTGTGTGTCGACCAGTCAGCTGACAGCGGGCTGCAAAAGTCGACTGCGGCACCCAGCCTTCGGCAAGGAGATGCGTGTCTGTTCTACGCACGCGTAGCAAGTGGACAGTAGAATTAATTCTATCATAGCACAACATTCAACAATGTTCTTCTGGATGCATTAATACCTTAGGCCATGCTGGTTTTGGCTCTCAAAAGAGATGGTCATCATCTTTAATACAGATCCTTATCTTTGTATGAAATACAGAGACATAAACTCTTACGTTGACTGTCTCTTTGAACTGACCGCTGGTGAGTGTGGCCGCCTCCTCCTGTCTACAGTACAAGAACTCAGCAACCAGGCGCAGCTCGAGCTAAAGGATGCCGGGTCTGACTGCAGTAAGTGGTGGTTATCAATGGTGGTAGTGGTTGTCGTGTTCAGCTATGGTGGAGGTGTGGGGCTAGTGACTATGGCCGTCTGTTCCTGCCAATAAAACAAGAACTGAGACCCCAGACGCAGCGAACTAGAGGTTGCAGGTCTGACTGCAGTAGATAGTGGTTATCAGTGGTGATGGTGATTGTTGTGATTGTGATTGTGGTTGTCGTGGTCTGTAATGGTGGAGGTGAGAGGCTGGTGGTAGTGACTGTGGCCTTCTCCTTCTGTCTATAACACGAGAACGGAGCATCCAGGCTCAACTGCAGCTAAAGGATGCCAGCTCTGACTGCAGTGAGTAGTGGTTACAGTGATGGTGGTGATTGTTTTGGTTGTCATGGTCTGTAATGGTAGAGGTGTGGGACTGGTAGTCTTCTTCTGACTGAATGTGGAAGTTGAGCAAGCAGGTTCAGCGAACTGGAAGCTGGTGGGTCTAGTTACTGATGATGCTGGTGGTTGTCGTGAGTGTCGTGTGGGTTGCCAAACTGTTATGATGGTAATGAAGGTGACGGAGTTGTTGCTGTTAAATCACGGTTACTCCCTCTGTCTAAAATACAAGGACTGGACCCCGAAGTGGGCCACCCTGCCTTAGCGAAAGTTAAATTCATGTATTATTACTATTACTTCTATAACGATTACATCTTCTACAACGACAACAACAACAACAAGTACTACTACTACTACTACTACTACTACTGCTGCTGCTGCTACTACTACTACTGCTGCTGCGACTACTGCTGCTGCTACTATTACTACTACAACTACTACCACTACTACTTCTAATACTTCTGCTATTACACTTACAGCAACAACAATAACAACAACAACAACAACAACAACAATAACAACAACAACAACAACTACTACTACTACTACTACTACTACTACTACCACTAATTTTATAAGAACTAGGCGTTCAGGCTTAGACCTAGCTAGACGTTGGCAAGTATGACTGCAGTGTGACTTTCCGGCGCTGGTTTCTGGATCAAGAATTCGAAGTTGTTTATGTTGACGTCTGTTCTAGTTTGCTGCCTCGTTTTCAGCACTTTATTAATGAGAATTTTATTTGATGTGATTTTCAGATATTGCTGCGCTTAGCAACCTCACAAGTAAGCAGATTCAATATAGTTTCACCCACTAGACACGGGCAGGTTTGTGTTTGTTGTATGTTTGATGAAGCGTGGCCTAACGGTTATGGCATTGGACTCAAGATCGAAAGATCGTGGGTTCAAATCCCGACCACAGTCGTGTCGTGAGTGTCATGGAAAAGCATTTCATTCACATTTTCCTCAGTCCATCTTTCTGTAAAATGGGTACCTCGCTATAGGGAGTGGAAGGTATTATCAAAATGACGGTGATCAGTGCTGTGAATGGCTACGGCACTGTATACTCCCTAGGTAATGGAAAAACGTCTTAGAGAGTACACGCCTGCTGGGGGTAATAATAGTATGAAGTCGCGTGAGCAGGCATTAGTCTGGATATGAGATTTGTAAACCGTATTCTTATTCTAATTATTTATCAGTTTATCGTGTTTGTGTACCTCTTGCAGTGTTATTGCAAAGTGTGTGTGTGTGTGTGTGTGTGTGTGTGTGTGTGTGTGTGTGTGTGTGTGTGTGTGTGTGTGTGTGTGTGTGTGTGAAAGGGAAGGAAGTGGAAGAGGTGGAGGGAGGAAGGGATCCTTAATTTACTGTAAATGATTGACAGTGTGTTTGAATACTTTGTCGGTTTTATGCATACGAATACCCTTCTAAGGACGAATACGAGTAAAATTTTCTCATCTTTCATAAAAAGGATGGAGATCAAAATATACCGATTTATACACTCTGTCCATATGTTACACATGTCCAGCTTAACAAGAAAGACACAGAAGCCTAAAATCACATGGCACAGGAAGAGATAGCCTATATTTTGGATTGACAAGGTGATCAAAATTAGTACTCTCTTAACTATATGAAGAAATTATTTGTAGGGTTGGGCAGATTAGAATCCTACATCCGCATTCGAATCCAAATGTAGGAATCGATGGATTTCGAATCTCGATTCGAATTTGAGGAGGGGAGGGGAATATTTTTCGAATATGTTTGGGTACTTCTTAGCCGGGTAAAAAAATAGTAGATTCTAACTGTGGTCGTCTATGATTCATTTCCATTTTAAACGAAGCTAAAGGGTTCCACCCGTATATTTAGACAAAATTTTGATTTTGACATAGAGATTTCTTTTTTTTTCTTTTATTTTAATGTAAACAGAAGGATTTGAATTCAGACTAATTTTAGGATTCGATCCGGCGTATCCGAACTCGAATTCAAATAAAAGGATTATATGGATTCGAATCCGGATTCGAATGTTGCCCATCACTACTAATTGGTGCAACCTTAAGATACCCTAGCAGTTAATTAATTAGCAAATTGATTAATTGATTTGTTTCATTCATTAAATACATTTTATGTTTTATTGCTGTTATCTTCTCTCCCTCCCCCCTCCCTCCCGCTACCCTCCTCCGGTTTCCTTAGCGATCGGGGACGGTGCTAACACAACCAGCATGCCAGGTAAGATGGTGTTCGTGAAGGTAGTTGAGATTTGGAACTATTATAGTAGTAATTACGTTCCGCTCTTGTTGTTTTTGTGATCAGACGCTCAAGTGTTAGGCGTTGGACTCATGATCTAAAGGTCGTGGGTTCGACTCCCGATCACGGTCAAGTTGTATGTGCCTTGAGAAAGCATTTCATCCATATTTTCCTCAGTCCACAAGTCTGTAAAATGGGTACCTAGCTATAGGCAGTGGACGATATTTTCAGAACGGTAGTGATCAGCGCCTGTAATGGCAGCGGCACTGTATGCTCCTCAGGAAGCTGAGAAAGTCCTAAATCGATCAGACCTGTTGGGGTAATAGTAGTGTGAAGTGGCATAAGCGGATATTAGCCGGGATACAATACTTATAAACTGCATTATTATTATAAAGACTGTTCCTATGTTGCAAGATTGAAAAATAATAAATATAACTTATAGGGCGCTTCGTTATTGATATAGAATGTATGTCTAAATCAAGACATAAATTTACAAGCTTCAAGACACAATTATATTCAAATCATAACATATCTATCTAGGAATTTGATTAGTGATGACATTCACTTTCATTGGCTGAAAGTTTTTATTAGATTCAGATTAAGTTTCAGTTTGGTTTATTCTAGGTATATGCCAATACTGAACATAGATATGCCTATACATGTAAATAATATTAACAAACTTTTCAATTGCTCCTCTTTTCGTACTGTTATCTGTAGCAGAGTTTCTGAAAGACTGTCCNGGATATGAGATTTGTAAACCGTATTCTTATTCTAATTATTTATCAGTTTATCGTGTTTGTGGACCTCTTGCAGTGTTATTGCAAAGTGTGTGAGGGTGTGTGTGTGTGTGTGTGTGCTTGTGTGTGTGTGTGTGTGTGTGTGTGTGTGAAAGGGAAGGAAGTGGAAGAGGTGGAGGGAGGAAGGGATCCTTAATTTATTGTAAATGATTGACAGTGTGTTTGAATACTTTGTCGGTTTATACAGTAAATCAATAGTTATATCAATAATTATGCATACGAATACCCTTCTAAGGACGAATACGAGTAAAATTTTCTCATCTTTCATAAAAGGGATGGAGATCAAAATATACCGATTTATACTCTCTGTCCATATGTTACACATGTCCAGCTTAACAAGAAAGACACAGAAGCCTAAAATCACATGGCACAGGAAGAGATAGCCTATATTTTGGATTGACGAGGTGATCAAAATTATTACTCTCTCAACTATGTGAAGAAATTTGTAGAGTTGGGCAGATTAGAATCTGACATTCGCATTTGAATACAAAGGTAGGAATCGATGGATTTTGAATTTCGATTCTAATTTGATGAGGGAAGGGGAATATTTATCGAATATGTTTGGGTACTTCTTAGCCGGGTAGGAAAATAGCCACTACATTCTACATGTGGTCTTCTGTAATTCATTTTCATTTTAAACGAAGCTAAAGGGTTCCACCCGTATATTCAGACAAAATTTTGATGTTGACATTTTTTTTTCTTTTTTTAAAATATATTTTTTTTAAAATGTAAACGAAGGATTCGAATTCAGACCAATTTTAGGATTCGATCCGGAGTATCCGATTTCGAATCCAAATAAAAGGATTCGATGGATTCGAATCCGGATTCGAATGTTGCCTATCACTACTAATTGGTGCAAACATAAGATACCCTAGTAGTAGTTAGCACATTGATTAATTGATTTGTTTCATTCATTAAATACATTTTATGTCTTAATGATGTTCTCTTTTCTCCCTCACCCCCCTCCCCAACCCCATCCGGTTTGCTCAGCGATCGGAGACGGTGCTAACACAACCAGCTTGCCAGGTAAGATAGTGTTCGTGAAGGTGGTTGAGGATTGGAACTATTACAGTAGTAATTACGTTCCGTTCTTGTTGTTTTTGTGATCAATTGCTTAAGTGTTAGGGACTCAAGATCTAAAGGTCGTAGGCTCGATTCCTGATCATGGTCGGGTTGTAAGTACCTTGAGAAATCATTTCATTCACATTTTCCTCAGTCCACAAGTCTGTAAAATGGGTACCTGGTTATAGGCAGTGGACGATGTTGTCAGAATGATAGTGATTAGAGCCTGTAATGGCAGCGGCACTCTGTGCTCCTCAGGGAGCTGAGAAAGTCCTAGTGCGATAAAGCCTGCTGGGGGAATAATAGTGTGAAGTCGCATGAGCGGGTATTAGCCTGAAAACAATACTTATAAACTGCATTATTATTATAAAGACTGTTCCTATGTTGCCAGATTAAAAAAGAATAATTATAGCTTATAGGGCGCTTCGTTATTGATATAGAATGTATGTCTAAATCAAAACATAAATTTACAGGCTTCAAGACACAATTATATTCAAATCATAACATATTTATCTAGGAATTTGATTATTGATGACATTCACTTTCATTGGCTGAAAGTTTTGATTAGATTCAAATTAAGTTTCAGTTTGGTTTATTCTAGGCATATGCCAATACTGAACATAGATAAGCCTATACATGTAAATAATATTAACAAACTTTTCAATTGCTCCTCTTTTCGTACTGTTATCTGTAGCAGAGTTTCTGAAAGACTGTCCAGTTTAGTTCCGAGATGCACGTGTTTTCATTTCCTGAGCTAGCTATTCTGTGTTTCTTGTCACCTTTTGTGTCCTATGGAAGATTTGCATAGGATAGATAGTAATAATTATCCTGATTTTCAAACTTTTTTTTCTCTTCAGTGATAACAACGACAAATTCATGGGGTGAGTGAGTGAGTGAGTGAGTGAGTGAGTGAGTGAGTGAGTGAGTGAGTGAGTGAGTGAGTGAGTATGTGGATTGGCTGATTCGGTGGTGGTTTAATTAAAGATGGTTAACCGACAGACAGACAGACAGACCGACAGATAGACAGACAGACAGATAGACGGACAGACAGACAGATAGAGAGACAGACAGACAGATACACACAAACAAACACACATACACACAAACACACACACACACACACAGAGACAGTGTGAGAGAGAGATAGAGAGAGAGAGAGAGAGAGAGAGAGAGAGAGAGAGAGAGAAAGATGAAAGAAAGAAAGAAAAGACTACAAGTCACTTTCAGAAGAATGAGACGACCAAAAATCCGAACATGTAAGCTCTTGGCCGATTGACTGGACTATCTGTAATATCATTCAGATTGCAATGCTCGGACAGAAGCCTGCACTAACAGCTACACGGATGCTTTGTACAAACACATGAATCAACCTGAGTTCGAATGTGGGTGAGTCAATGCAGGTGTACGAGGTGCACATACATTTTGCATGCATCTCACATATGTCACACGTACGTCAATGAGTAGCTACCGATATCATATTGAAACAAACTTAGTCTGAATACTTTTAGTCACTTCTTAATGAGGCTTAATTAAGTGTCTGATCAAATAATTGATGAATATTTTATTAAGACACCGATTTATATGGACTGATGAAGTGATTGATTAACCACATTTAATAATGTAGTGAGAAAGTAAAGGATTTATGGTAGACCGTTCTTAATATTCAAATTCTATAATCCATAATATCTACACAACGAGGGGTTGTCATTAGAAATAACAGTTTTGCTCCAGTATGGGTATATTTTTGGGTTTGAGGCACCCAGAGTTGAATACTGGATATTTATAGTATTTATCATATCATTGTTCTATATTCACCCATCGACGATACGTTTTATTAAGGAGTGATACAACTAGTCATCAATTTATATTTATTATTCAGTTGAAATGTGTTAATTAAAGGTTAGACTTACACGTGTGTTGCAATTAGCTATATTGTAAGAATGGACAGGGAGAGGGGGAGGGGTGGCACACTGTTTTTGAACACTATAAACTCCGAAACCCTCTTAAGTAAAAATCAGTCATTAATCTGTATGAAATTCGACTGAGACGACCCTATAAACTGCATGACACTGTACTTGCATCCGTAAAAAAACGAAAGAAAGAAAAGTGTTCACCAGGAATAGCTCATAAATATCAGAGATGCCGACATTTCTATATTATTATTTTCTGAAAGTATCTGTAAAGGGCTGAAACTTATTAGAGGTAGTGTGTAAATTGTTATCATAGAAAAGCACAGGATAAATCCATGTATTGCATGATTGTGTTAAAGTTTGTAAAGGGACTGTAAAGCCTTCAGTAGCCTTACATTGCACTGTAGAATATGTTCTCTATATGTACTTGTAACTTCCATCATCTACATTATGCGATTAAATTAATGAAACCTTATGTGGTGTTATAACTTGATGAATGAATGAATGAATGAATGAATGAATGAATGAATGAATGAATGAATGAATGAATGAGCTCCTGCACCAGCTGACAGTGGATTGTTCTTTGATACAGTGACATCAACTCGTACATAGACTGTCTCTTCGACTTGAAGACATTGGATTGTGGTCCCACCTGGATGACGACAGTACAGGAGATTGCTACTCAGGCGCAACAGGACCTACAAGCTAGGCAGTCTGACTGCAGTAAGTAGTGATGGTGGTGATGGTGATGGTTATGGTGGTGGTGATGGTTGTAGTCGTCGTCGTGATGGTAGTGGTGGAGGTGATAATGTTGGTGGAGGTGATAATGTTGGTGGTGGTGATGTCGTTGATGGTAGGGGCGGAGAGCCGTGATGGTAGCTGTGACCACAGTGGTATTACTAGTGATCGCAGTGATGTAGTTGTGGTCGTAGCAATAATGTTGGTAATATTATAAAGAGTGAAAATGGCAGTGATGGAAATGGGAGTGGTAGTAGTAATAGTAGTGTAGGCAATGGCTGAGGTGATCGTTGTGGTAAAAGTAGTAGTGATCTTGATGATGATAGCAATTGTATTGCTCTATTTCTATTTTTATTTCTATTTCTGGCTCTCGGATATGTATTCACTTGCCTTTCTTTGTATGTCTTTAACTTGCATTGTAAGTCTTGAAAAAGTGTTTAACACGAAACGTTAACCACTTTGTTAATAAATTCTTTACACATTTTTCAGAAAGTTTTGTGTCATTGGGCAGAATCATATTTAGTTTTAATAGTAGTCTAATTGTATTGATGGTGACAATGACGTTACCGACGTAAATGGAAAATGTTCGTAGTAATGGTACGAAGACGGCGGGTAATTATCATCATCAGAAATAAGAAATTTTCTACTGTGGAGAACAAAGCAGGAAATAATCCTCCCTGGAAGATGCCGTCCGCTGGCTTTTGGATCGGATTTCTGCTGTCCTTCCGTTTATTTTATTATGAAATATATAGTGCATAATGTATTTAATGTCACATGCACTGTTAATGTATTTATTCATATTGATTAATTTTTCGTTATATTAATATTAATTAATTATTTCGTTACATTAATATTGATTGATTTTTTTTTGGTATATTAATCTTCATTACTTTTTGCGTTATGATAATATTGATTAATTTCCTTCTTACAATTTATGTTCCGACTTTTCAGAAATCTCTGCGCTCGCAAATTCGACAGGTGAGAAATTCTTAAACCTTTAAGTGGCTCTAAAAATAATTTGTAGATAATAATCGTGTGATGAATGATCGATTCTTGAAATCTCATGCGACCATTGACATATTAAAAAAATAATCCATTTATCCTACACTTACTTTGCCACGTTATGTGGGAGGTAAGTATGCTCGATCATCATCAACAAAAACAACTTTAACGGCAATATCAACAATTGAATAAAAACAAAAAATGGCCTATTTATAATAGTTTCTTGCTTTTCTGTGTAACTGCAACTTTTACAATGAATCTGACCCAAATTTTCTGACATTTACCCACTGGGCTTGTCTGACCACACGAATAGCGTGATTTGCACGATTTATTAATAAACTCATCTAATTATTGAACTAAAACAATGCGCCTTGCAGTGAAAAGATTTCAAAGGCAGAAAAAGCATGTGTATGAAAACTGGTATCGAATACCTTAATTTGGTATCGATTTCTTAGAGTGAAAATGTTGTGTTTTTAAAGTGTATCAGTATCGATCTGGAAAAAAAGCTTTGTGATTAATTTTCTTACCTCCAAAGAGTGGCAGTGTGATTGTGTGTGTGTGTGTGTGTGTGTG
>JAWQUT010000004.1:6373732-6388260 GCA_033807755.1 Ellobium chinense
CACTCACTCACTCACTCACTCACTCACTCACTCACTCACTCACTCACTCACTCACTCACTCACTCACTCAATCAATCAATCAATCAATCAATCAATCGTATGTTGTTGTGCTAGCAGGCTGAATTGGGGTAATAGATAATAGCTGTTCTTTCGCTTACTGAACCTTCACAATATTGTGGAAGAGCATGATAAAAAGTTAAAAGAAAGATGGTGAAAAAATAGAGGTGGACTGTCTCCTCTTTCTGTTTAAATAACCCACGAAAGCATATTATTACCCTCCTCTCTATTCTGGGGTTCCTAATTTTTTTTTTCATTCTTGCTTTTCATCAATTTCTTTCGTTGTTTTCCCCCCTGTTTTGTCTGTTTCTAAACATCGATGCGTTTTTCTGTCATCAATTTTCAGATGGTGAAGGCACCACTCCTTCTGGTGCCGAAGACAATACGGACGACGGTCGTGGGTCAGGGAACAGCCTGATGTCCAGTCACAGGAACTTACACTTGTGTCTTATTCTTCTGTTATTTGGCTTTGTGGTGAAGTCCGTTTTCCTGTAACAAGTTGCATGTATTATGTATGTAACCTACAAACTAAAATACAAGTACGGTCTCATGGGACAAGGTACATCTGATGCCATGTTATCATAATTTGCAGTTGTTCAATGTACTTATTGTATTAGCACATTAAATTGTTCGTGTAAATACTCAACGAACAGAGGTGCACAAGTTTGCCTCTCTGCCGCCTTATCGCTCTATAAACTAATAGTAGACTGAATTCATTGTTATGGGCTTGGTTTGAATATTAGATCTGTCGTTGTTTATTTGAGAATTTGGGCATTAACGATGAAATCTCTTACCATCGTAAGAATTACAGTGGTGCAATGGTGTTGAATGCAGATTCCATTAACTCTGCATGTTGAATCCTACTAAGGGTGCAATTCAACACCGCTGCACTAATGTAATTCTTACGATGGTAAGTGATCCCATCGTTAATGCGCAAGTTCCCTATTATGACTGCACTGACATAACAGAGGCCTATAAGAGGGATTCCAGCGCTGAATCTGCTTGACTTCATCCTCTGTCGCTCATAATTCCAAAGGGCCTATTATCGGAGGCGGTTCCGTGAAGAGGGAGGGATGGGGAATGTTCAGCAAATGCTTCTGACCCTTCCCCCTCCTGCCTGCGTTATAAATAGTGCCATAAATACCACCCGTATAGTTCACCCTTCACTAATTAGTAGATCTAGGAAACTGTACATCGCGTAGCTCTCTCTATATGTTATAGATATAATGAAAAGGGGGGAGTGTATATTTTGTAATGGACAATCTTGTATATATTATGAAATAGTGATTTACTAACATTGTTTATCCGATACTCAGGACAGGGTGTTCTTTATAGTAACGTTTGGTCACGACCACGGAAGGGAGGGGGATGAGGGAGGGATGGAAAAGNGGGGGGGGGGGATATGAAAAGGGTGTGAACACGCGTAACGCTACAATCAAATGCCTTTCATTGTCATAAATCAAGTAGATTTACCGAAAAAGTAAACGATTAAGAAAAGATTGAAGAAGATTAAAAAAAAAAACAACCACACCACAAACCAATAAATACGTAGATCTAGATTCTACACTATATTTGAAAAAAAAAAACAACAATGTATATCAAATGTCATTTCTGATCTTCTCAATGAACTCCATAAAATTCCGTCATATTCATCGCGTTCAAATATTCTTTGTCAGTGGAGTGGTCCGCTTTCTAAGTTGTTTCTGACTTCTATGAAGTTTCATGACACATTTGTCACTGTGCCCCAAATTAATTGAAACTGGAAATTCTGTAAGGGACAGCCTTAAGGGGCTAGGTCATTGATGTGAGGAACCTACTTGGATTATCTTTTCTGTATCCGTCCTTGACTACAATGGTAAGCCTAGGACTACATTGCTTCCCTCTCACTAGCCTTGTGTGGTAACTGGTATTTTAATATTGTTGTTGCTGTTGATGATGATAATGATGATGATGATGATGATGATGATGACAATGATAATGATAATGGTAATATCGTCACTGTGTTTACAGTTTAAAGCAATACGGCAAGAGTATTATTTAGGACTACCACATTGAGCGTATCTTTCAAAGGTGGGCTGCCTTAACATGCAGATATGTATATTTTAACACATATACAAAGATGCTTCAGCATGTAAATTATTGCAAGTATTACACAGATAACTACTGTACTGCTACGCTATGTTTGGAAACGAAAAAGAGAGGGAAAAATAGGATTAGTGAATTCACTTAAAAAACTTGGTACTTTATCGAAATATTCGCTCTGCACCTTGATGGCCCCATAAGATAGAAATCGTCACGCGCAATCCATATTCGCCTAAGTCTTTTTTTTTTTATGACTAGAGTTATTTATATTACTATGCTCTTCCACGAATCTTCTTTTTTTTCTATTAAAACATATGTGGAATTTTGATTCGCTATTAATTTGATTCCAATTTTACAAGCTAAACCACATCTGCCTCATTGTTCTGCTTTGAGCAACACATTGAAAACGCTAAATTTCTCAAACCCTCAAAAAATTACTTGGGTAAATGTGGGATGAACTGACGATATAATGCTTCCTTCGCTGTCTGTGTGCAATTTCGCCTTGAGTCATTATTTTGTTTACCCAACAATCCGTGTTGTTTTTGTTGATGAAGATGATGATGATGATGTTGATGATGGTGATGATCACCACGGTCTCATGGGATCACCACCTGTTTTATCCCGTGATCCAGGTTCAATTCTTATCGTCTTTACCAGCTATTTTAAGACTGTCTCACGTAATCGATCATAACTGACTTTTAACTCACTCTTCCATGCTTGTCTTTTCTTTTTCTTCTTAATGTGGTTNATTCGGTACTTTATCGAAATATTCGCTCTGCACCTTGATGGCCCCATAAGATATAAATCTTCACGCTCAATCCATATTCACCTAAGTCTTTTTTTTATGACTAGAGTTGTTTATATTACTATGATCTTCCATGTATCTTCTTTTTCCCGTTAAAACATATGTGGAGTTTTGATTCGCTATTAATTTTATTCCAATTTTACAAGCCAAACCACATCTGCCTCATTGTTCTGCTTTGAGAAACACATTGAGAACGCTAAATTGCTCAAACCCTCAAAAAATTACTTGGGTAAATGTGGGATGAGCTGACGGTATAATGCTTCCTTCGCTGTCTGTGTGCAATTTCTCCTTGAGTCATTATTTTGTTTACCCAACAATCCGTGTTGTTTTTGTTGATGAAGATGATAATAATGAAGATGATGATGATGATGATGATGATGATGATGATGATGATGATGATGGTGATGGTATTAATCATGATGACGAAATAGAATTAACACATTTTATGGTATGTCATTTATGTTAAACTCTTATTGATCACATTCTTAATATCAGTTCATATGCGAAGCACAAATAAATGTTGTTTTTTACAAAAATTGGTCTTTTTCAGCGTGTTAATATCTTTTTTTTTCATTTGGTTTTACATTGTACCTTTGTGCTGCCTCTTCAGTGAAATAAAGTCGTATGTGTAGTCATCTTCGCACGACAGCACAATGCAATGAACTTTACTCTAAAATGTGTCCAGTGCATTTCAGTAGAAGTGGATATAAACTAAAACACTGTGCCGACACGCATCTTTGAACATGCCATGGGTTCTACACTTTTTACTAGAGAACACGCTAAAACGGAGCGAAAATGCTATATAATGAAAGAATTTTGATAGATTACAAAATATTATCTCAGGCAAATGAACATTAACATAGCACGCGTAAACCCATTGTTGTCTAACGTACTGCGGATTCTAGACTTTTTCAACCACCATCTCACAACAAACAAGCTCTTCGGGCATGGTTTAACCATTCAAAACACGGCTTGACGGGCGTCCCGTTTGATTTAAAAACTTAAAAGGGGCAGACGATGAGAAGTACGCGAAATAAATGAAAATAATGCAAAAAAAAGTCACAGAAAACATATTTTGTCGACTTCATCTACTTAAAATCTAGACTAGGCGGGAATGTGTCTTTTTCACTCTTCTTAAAGTTTGACCACAGTATAACAGCAGCCACACATCTGCCAAGCCACCACTACTACCATCTCTGTTATGATTACTACTGTTACAATCACTATTACTACCACTACCGCTATCGTAGACACCACATCACATCTGTTAGCACTTACCAACATCGTTATCATTACCGCCGATGACCATGACCATCGTCACAACCACCACAACTGCTGTCATCATCATCAGTATTTACAAAAATTAATCAGTACAGGATATAAACAAATAAAGATAGAAAACTATAAGACTAACAAATTTGATACATAAACTTTCGGGGCTGGTGTCCTTCCTCAGATGCAGAAAATGAATAAACTGAGAATGAAATGGCAAAAGTACAGACTTTTTTAAAGAATGTGAGCAACAGTCATGATAACTAAGAAATTAGAACAGACACAAATATCCAACAAGGAACGGAACAAAAGCGAATACTAACAGTTAAGGTGAACAGCTATTCAGGACAACACAAGTACACACTACACTCTTTTTTACAAAACGAATTAATAGTAACAGCTATCACCACCACCACCATCATCATCATCATCATCATCATATCATCATCACTATTACCAGTATCATCATCGACACCACCAAACATGACTCTAGTGTACTGTAATTTACTTGTACATAGCGTCCATATAGAAACTCCACGGCATTAATTAATAATGTAATCTCCTTTCCAAGGGTAAACTTACAAGATATGACACACTCATCATAACCTGTTAACTGTGACAATTTCATTTTCTGATAAGAGAAACAACTTGAAAAGCGAAGATATCATTCGTGTTGCCCTATAAGGTCGTATCATTATTATAATTGGGTCATGACATGGTACCATTAATGAAAGGATTTGAAACTCGTTTCGATCACACTGTAGAAATTTATGTACGAACTTTAGATAGTATGGTCAGATCATAAGAAATGTAAGAAACTAGGTTCAAATATCTGAACACTGAAATTGTAGTTAAGATGGGTCTAACTCACAAAATAAAAAAAAAAAGACATATTTTGCATGCGGGCTTTGGGGGGAGGTGGGACATCGTCTATTGATATTTGTTTACAATAGACGCTCTGCGATGCGGCAAATAGATACCTGGAAAGCTGACCGGTCTAACCCACAATATTGTTGAAAATTCTGAAGTGCACAAAACTTGAAATGCGATTTTCTCGAAAGAGAATCGAAAGAGAATGGGTTAGATCAGTCTGCAACCCAGGTATCCTTTTGATACTACTAGTAAAGGTTGTAAGCGATCCTACCTCTGTGTGAAACTTTAAAAACTTAAAAAATAATAATTAGGATAGTAACAATACCCATTCTTCACAAGGACTTGCCATGCCCGAACAGCGAATTTCTGATACGGGTCACTGGTCTTTTGAAGACAAGCAATAAAATTAAGCTTGACCATGTACTCTGAACAAATGAAGCAAGGCAGCTTTTATTTCAATAACTTTTGAAACAACTGGCGGTTACACGAAACTTTTACAGAAAAGAGTTAGTTTTTATAAAAATATAAAGCCTCTTTAAATAGGAATTCAAAGGCCACCAAGCAACTCGGTTTTGAGGAAAATTGTGGCATGTCAGCTTTCACGGGTGTAGGTGGCTTTGTAATGACATGCATAGGCGATGTTTGACAGCATCTCGTTGATCTTATTACATGAGAGCTGGCGCATTAATTTTTACCCGTAGCAGCCCGGTCGGGGCCGTGCGGCCCCGGAGCCCTGTTTAAACATGCATAAATTAATTATCTTTGGATTACTGGAGCTGGGCTCTTATGACTTTGTTTGTATGCCATATTTACACAACATATCCAAAAAAAACCAGCACATTTGAGCTAAATTAATTGTAGGTTTAGTTAATTTATTTTGAAGGTATGTGTTGTGCATGTTTGCAGAAACACCGGGAAAGCCTGGTCGGGGCCGTAAGGCCCCGATAACTTTTGTATAGATCTACTGCTGGCTGCTTGTTTGTTGTTGCGTGTTCAGCTATCGTATGTCTTGTATCACGTGACTAAAGGCCTGTGCTCTAACCATCGTAAGAATTACAATACTGGTGCAGCTGTGTTGAATGGACCCTGAATAGCGTTCAACAAGCAGAATTAATATAATTCTTACTATAGTAAGAGATCCCATCGTTAATGTGCAAGTGCTTTATAATATGACACGACGTTATACGTTAGCGAGAGCTATGATTACGTAAAGTGCCCTTGCTTTGAATTATGTCACTTGGTGATTGTTATTCGTTATCATATGTATCATCATCACTATCAATTTGACATGGAACTGAGCCAAATCATCATGAAGGGCTCTTAAGATTGGTATCCAATGACTGAACGCTTCGGTATGACGACACAAAGTAGGCTTACTCCGTGCACGAATTTCGGGGAGCTTGATCGAAACCCACATCATCCAGCATAATATTTTAGTGAGATAATATACTGCTGGTCTTTCATAATACATCAAAGATGGCATATTTTCACTTTCAGTATGAGGTAGAGATAATACCATTCGGCACTGATGAGATAACCTATCTTATAGCACATACTACAGTTTTGAGTTAACATGGCATTTTTAATAGATATGTGGGCCATCACACTTGGTGATAATTAATATGATACCTGACTGTTCTGCAAAGTAAGCAGACCCAATACTGAGGGTTATCAGCTTTCTCAAAGGTCGGATTTTTGCTGTGATGACGAAACAATGATTTACCATGAGTATGGCCGGACAGATAGATGGAGATACATATCAAGACTGTTCACCCATAGTGTTCAACCAGCACGTGTTCGTTAGACATTGGTCGAACTGTTCACGTGTTCCTGGGTAGTTTTTTTTTTCTTTGTATCAGATATCTGAATACTGAAATTGTACTTGAGTATTGGTTGAGGTGGGAGGTTAACTTAACCTTGAGAATGTGTGTGAGTATTATATATCAACATGTTAATGGGTAGTTTTTTTTTTCTTTGTATCATATATCTGAATACTGAAATTGTAGTTAAGTATTGGTTAAGCTGGGAGGTTAACTTAACCTTGAGAATGTGTGTGATATTATATATCAACATGCTCTTGGTAATTTTTTGTTGTTGTTGTTTTGTATCAGATATCTGAATACTGAAATTGTAGTTAAGTATCGGTTAAGCTGGGAGGTTAACTTAACCTTGAGAATGTGCGTGAGAATAACATATCAACAATAAGTTGATGTGTGTGTGTGTGTGGGGGGGGGCTGTNGGGGGGGGGGGGGAGGTTGTCTAATGTTCTTAGACAAGATATCCTATTTGTAAGAAGGAAATGAGTAATATCCGTCCTTGTCAAACAGGAGATTACAATCCTTAAACGCTTTAATTTTAGCCTGAAATCCTGTTGCTCCGGTGCAATTTATAGGTAATTTTAACATTTCTGTCTTTCCCACTTGTTATGCTCTGCACACACAAATGAAAGCCCTCGGAGAACACATTTCAGTACGATGAAAAGATGTGGTCAGTTCACCTGCATTGATTGAGGTTAAGTTGTCATACGCAGGATCTGCTGCTGGCAAGGGCATGCAAAATGGCGAAGCAGGACTGGGCATGGATCAGTGCAAAAAGATTGTCATGTGTACCAGCAAGAACTTAACTCGTGTAAGCAAAGCTTGCATTGGTGCCATCAATATGATATGGCATCGATATTCAGCTATTTCAATGTCTGGATCAAAATTCTAGATCTGGAGTTTCATTAATGTGAATGTGAAAGTATGAGAGAGAAAGAGAGAGAGAGAGAGAGAGCGAGAGAGAGAGAGAGAGAGAGGGGAAGAGAGAGAGAGAGGGGAAAGAGAGAGAGAGAGAGAGAGAGAGAAGAGAGAGAGAGAGNACAGACAGACAGACAGACAGACAGACAGACAGAGGGCAGGGTAGTAATGAGCAAGTGAGCGAGTGATGGAAGAGTAGTTTGGAAGAGTGAGCGAGTGAATTGATTATTAAGAACATTGTTATAGTACTGCTCATTACAACTAGTTGTTGTCTGAGCTAAATAAATATATTGGTTTTAAATGAATATATTTTTAAAAAATAAACATATTGTTTTTAAATAAACAGACTGTTTTTTAAAAAAATATTATTTTTAAACAAACATATTGCTCTTAAATAAACATTTTGTTCTTACATAAATTGTTCTTAAATAAATAAACAATACTGTTATATTGATATAAGGAAGTCTAGCGCCATCGGTAGATTACAGACTGATACTGTCTTACTGTGTAAGTTGCTCACTGTTTCTAAGCAAGAGGTTTCATACGACCTCATTTCTTTTGGCTGGACAGGAAGCATTGCACTTTTACCCGAGTCTGTCCTTGATCATAGGTGTGGGTTAGACCGTATAAATCTGTCTACCGTGGTACTAAGGCTAAGGGTACAGATATCTTATTTAATAAAAAAAAGGGCATTCTTGCTATAGACGTTAATCGGCAAGGAATTTTTCCGGTGCAAGAGATATCTCAAACAAGCAAATTAATAAACAAAGTCCGAAGTCCATTGAAGAGTAGGCTTTCACCGAAACAGGTTATTTGAAATTTTAAGTGGTCGGTTTGTTGGTCCTACTCAGAATGTGAAGACAATCAAGTCCAAGGTTTGTGTGTTTGGCTCATAGACCAGGCAATTTACGTTGTGATATCTTTGGGAAAGACGCTTCACTTTCCTTTCCTCGACTCAGGTGTAAGTGAGTATCTGGCTTTAAAGCTGGGGGAATCAGGGCGCTGATGACAAGCAATGACTCTGTAATGTAATTTATGTATGTACATTATGATGTATATTGTTCTACATATTTGTATTATGAATGAGATGTATATATAAATCAATTTGCCTACGGGGTGAATAAAAGTCGTATTTCCATTTTCAGTTTCAGTTTCATTTTCAAGATTGAGAAAGAGTGGAAAGAAAAGAACATTAGTGTAAAGATTGAATGATTATTAGTGTAAGTGAATGGTCTATGTTATTGTTAATTGTAAAATATACAAGTACTTGTGAATTCGTAATGATATGAACTTACTAGTCATCATGCTTTAAATGTTCATGTGCTGTTTAGTCGTATATTGTTTTTTTTGCCTATGTACCACAATAATTATGGAATGGGTTTATTCCGATAAACTTGTTTAATTTGGTTAAGAAGGGAGGCAAGAAAGACTGGACTAATCAAAAGAGGAATAACTGTGATAATCTGAGCTTGAGTTTTCAGTTGTGGAAGATATGCACTGCTGGGGGAAGGAGGGAAGGGGGGATGGGGTTACAGGTGGGATGAGGTTTATGAAGTTCAAGTAGTCCCGCACCGTCTGAAACCAGCCCCAGACCCACCAAATGTGACCTCACTGGAAGCAAGCACAGCCTAAGGGTAAGAAGTCCGATCATACTGGGCGGCTAGTGCAAATTGTCAGCCCACTCACGTCTTCACTTAGCATGTGATTTTCTCGTGAAGACTACGTGTATGTACTTTAGAGGAAACATTTTATGTGATATTCAAATTTGCATGTATGAGGAGAGATATCTCATTGAAGTTATTGTCCTTTTGTCCTACTAAGGCATAAATGAATTATTAAAATCCAGATTTGCATAGTATTAAAGTAAAGATATCCTATTGTCATTCCTGTCTTACATATGCAAATCTAAATTGTTAAAGTCCTAACCCTCGGTGAATATAACAGCAATGGTGAACTTAGTTACGAAACAAGGACAAAGTGTAATTTTGTAAGGGTATGAAAGAAGATATTGTACATGCTTTTTGAATGTAAGAAGTAAGAGGACTTAAGAAGGAATTTTTATCAAGAACTATAGATTTTAGGCGTATTATATAAATGTGAGAGTGTATTTAACGAACTTTTACAGTTGTCCAGTTTTACTAAAACCATCCTCCGATTAGACTCAGAGCCTTGTATTAATAATTTTATGAGTCAGCTCGACACCCTAACAACAACAAAAAAAATGTCATACATACATGTTGTAGAATAAGATTTTAAACGGCTGTGCGAGGTGGAAACTTTATAAAGAAGAACGCTTTTAATTGAAAATGAATATAAGCTCATGGATTGTACATTAAAATGTAAATTAGACACTACAAGAGTTATACTGAATTGTATATTGGCCGTTTCGCTGGTAACCCCGACCAGTGAAACCCCCGCTGTAAAGGGATAGTTTTTCAAATAAAGTATGATTATTATTATCATTATTATTATTAGAGAGTCTTACATTCATAAGGATCTTTGAAATGTCACTCAGCAATGATTCTATTCAAAGTGTGCTTCCTACGATGTTCACAGCTTGCTGCAACAGATTTTATTGTTGTTTTTTTAATACCTGAGAGCTTGAGCATTAACGATGGGATCTTCTACCGTCGTGAGAATTACATTAGCTCATCAATGCTGACTGCATCCTTAGTAATAGAGTTCATATAATTCTTACGATGGTAAGATAGCATCGTCAATGCGCTTGCTCTCAATTATTTCTAGGTCTTTTGTATTACTGAGTATGAAAAGCATGCATAACTATTTCAACGTACTATTTATTTCAACTCTTCTTACTGAATTTCATGCTGTTCTTGTTTTTCTATACGAAACTGTCCATATCATTAATGGAGGGATCTACATAAAGGGGAAGATCGGTTTCTTTCGCCTCCCACCCCGAGAGTGTCTATTCATTTCAGTGATGTTAGAACAGGTACCCCCCTCAAAAGAAAAAAACCTGAATATTAAACGGTAAAATGAACAGGGCAGATGTTGTCCCACGGAAACCGGTATATCAGGAACTACATTTTCAAGGCAGTGATATGACTTTTAAATAGGATAATTAATTACAATCAAGTCCGCCTATTCGCAACAGCAAGGAAGAATCGAAAAGGATACGATAAAAAAGAGTTGTGATTTTTTTTTTCAGTGACTCTTACGTTGGTATAACATCCCAATTTAGTATGTGAAAGAATGCTGCGATTAAGCAAACGTTGCCATTATCCGGACTGCGATTAGGCGAGGTCGACTGTACCTGCTCAGCTGGAGTTGCCCTACATTCATAGTCTGTCATAATCTAACTTGACGACCGCCGGTTCCCCCTTTAATGCAGGCGTATTGGATAACCACTGTCACATGACAACAACGATCGTAAATCGATATTTTTGTCAACATTATTTTATGTTGCGGCATGACACTCTACATTGTGTTTGAAGTGGGCGCCCACCCAAGGGAGATAACTGCTAAATCGCGGACTGAATCCTAATTGGGTGATAATAGTTGCGTCCCTTTGTATTTCAGCGGTTCGGTGACCTATTACGAAGGTTGTGAACTTGAAGAGACGTGCTTGAGTTGGCAAAAATATCAACAAGATAATGAACTCAGAGTAACTGTAATTCTCTTCTTTGCTCACAGGAGACAGGCAGTCGCTTACAATGTGAAGATTTGCTTAAAGGGGCAACACTGTTGTCATCATTTGCTGATTACATAAATGGGTAATGTCTGAGGTCAATAAACATTCTATGGTTGTTTTTGTTGTTGTTATTGTTATTGTTGATGTAATTGTAGTTGTTAGTGTTATTCTCATTGCATCCATGTTCCGTCCTCATATATCCATGATTTATTTGCCTCTTTGGGGCCAAAGCACCACATTCTATACAACCACTTGAAAGAATTTAAAGGCGTTAGAGACATCATTACTATTAAATGTTACAATATCCAGCGGGGTTATATTAGGAGAGTGCAATTATGACTGATATAATGAAACTCTTCAATAATTATTAGGTTTTAACTGAATTTCAATGTTTTTGGAAGTTCAGATTAAGCAATAACCTTATCTACTCACTGCCCGGAAAAAAAAACCAACAAAAAAAGTAAAATCAACCATTGTCGACTGCCTTTATTTTCTGACGTAGAAAAAAAAAAGGAAGAAAGTCTGCTCTGGATTGCACGAATGCCCTCTCAAAGAGATCATAAAGATTTAAAATGTGGAGAGGTTTTTTTTTTTATTTTTTTATTTCAAGTTCGAATCTCTTAAGGACTGTTACGCAGAAGTAGCATGTCCATAAAAAATATGTCATGTCCTGGTGTTATCATCATATTGGACGTTTCGACATTCACATCTAATTCTAGTTCGTAATGTCCTATTTGTAAACACGAAGATTAATGCCTAACGTTAATGCCCACTTCAGCATATTTGTCATAATGGTCGTCAAGGTCTGTAAGTTATCCGGCTTTAAAAACATAAGCTCTCTAGTAATAGGAAAGGATACCATAGATATAATAGTGTGTCTTCCATCTCAGGTCAAGTGATGCAGGCCATGAAGTAAGTTGTGACATCTAAAGGTCCTATAATTAATATACCTTTCCGTACAATAAAAAGATGAATAGAGAGGATACGTTCCCACAGCACTACATTCCCACAGTTCTATATTCCCACAGCACTATATTCCCACAGCCCTGTATATCCACAGCTTTATATTCCAACAATTCTAAGTTCCCACAGTGTATATTCCCACATTTCTATATTTCAACAGCTCTATGTTTCAACACTTCTATATTCCCACAGCTCTATATTCCCATGAAAACTTCTCCCCATACTGCATGAAAAGTCATGCAACAAAGGAGAAAGTAAATTTATATTCTCCCTCTCACGCCTCTCTACTCCCATCCACCTTTCTCTCTCTCTCTTTCTCTCTTTCTCTCTCTCTCTCCTCACGCTCCTTCCCACTCTCTCTCATTCTTTTTTTTTTTTCAATATCCGGATATCCAGACTTTTACTATCCTATTAACAAATTTAACAAGTTTATTGGGATAAACCTAGACTACAGCTGTGGTAATAAGCCGTGATGCATACCATGCCCACCGATTTAATTTTTTTTGTTTGTTGTCATTATGTATCTCCATGCTGACCCAGAGCCTGAGGTCAGAGGTTACCCGATGTTTGCGTCTCAGTGTTATCGCTGCTTGTCTACAGAGAAGGGAATCATTCCACTGGTACCGCCTGTCACCACCTGAAACATATACTCCCTTTGAGTGTCGCTTGCTCCAGACGGGTCATTGTCTTTCGAAGACGTCAAGAAGTGGTTGCCATTTCGCTGTTATGGCAAAGATGGAGATATCTCCTTATCTCATTACGCCATCGGTATTATCATAGAGTGTCTTGAGCAAACCACATTAGGGCTGCGTTACGTAGATATTGATGGTGAGTCGATGCTAGACCACAGCGCGAGTACTCACTTCCGAAAGCGATGTTAACGTATAAAGTCGATCCTGCCATCCTGATTCACTGGCATGTAGCCCAGTTCTTTGAAGGAGACAGTGGGTGAATATAATATTCCAAATTCAACAATACATAATACTTTGTGGTTATAATAGTTAGATCTAGAAACCATTCCTCTATTTATAGGTAGGCCACTTTCCCGTTCTAAAAAATTAAAATTAGTCAAGCTAAACTGACAAATTTTTGTCTTGCATTGTCACCATTAAGTCCGTGTTGAACGCAGCTCTATGGCGTTCAAAAGTGACATATTAAGGAGTGAACATTACAGTCACTTTCTTTGTTTTTTTTTATGTCTAAACTGTGGTCGAGTCACACGCCTCATACCAAGAAGGCACAATTACAAGTAACAACAGGTGTTTTTGAAATTTTGGCTATACTTTGTAGCTTCTTTGCTGCGTTCTCAATGGCATACGTTTAAGCTTGTCATTTTTAAATATTAATTTCACTTAATCTCATTTATCATTTATCATTTATCTTTATTTTAGACCAAACTATTTAGTTGGCCTTTAATCCCAAATGACGCCCCATAATGAGATAGTTCATGGCAGTGAAAATTACCAATATTCAACTAAGTGAACGTTTTTCGAATATCCAGAGAGTCCTTTTCTGACATTAATTCTCGGGTAGCTGGCACTGTATTGTGGAATCACTGTGAGATCACAGTGTCGATATATCAACCATCAAAAATATAGGAATCATAAGAATTTATGTGAGTACTGAAAATATCGACTAAAATGCAAGGCATCCCCGAGCCACATTATCTCTATGAACTCGGTAAAAAAACCAGCCTAGACTGATGTGTGGAGTCGTTTTACTTGACGGTGTAAGTACCGGACATAAAAACTCAGAAACGTTACTGTCAGCGTGTACACTG
The DNA here is from genome assembly GCA_033807755.1 of Ellobium chinense. Taxonomy (NCBI): domain Eukaryota; kingdom Metazoa; phylum Mollusca; class Gastropoda; order Ellobiida; family Ellobiidae; genus Ellobium; species Ellobium chinense. The sequence continues at coordinate 6,387,952 of JAWQUT010000004.1, forward strand.
TGCGACATAGCGAGTGAAGCAATACGCGAAATGGGTCCAGTTGCACTATGGGTTAACTTAATATGAGTCCCTATCGCAGGCCAAGTTGGATCTTCGCTGCAAGAGAAAAGATAATGAAATGCGGACGTCAGTCAACCAATCATTCTGTTGGTGGTGATTTTTGGTGCTGTTTGGTGTTGGCTGGGGCAAGATGCCCCTTAGTTTGCCGAGAATCATTTTGTTGTGTGTATGACTGTGCGTGTGTGTGTGTGTGTGTGTGTGTGTGTGTGTGTGTGTGTGTGTGTGTGTGTGTGTGTGTGTGTGTGTGTG
>JAWQUT010000004.1:6393724-6407990 GCA_033807755.1 Ellobium chinense
GTCATTAAATGAAACTTTATACGAGTGCATAAAAGTCTGCCAGAAAAACGCAGGGGTGGATAGAAACGCAATTTATCATCAGTTTTGAATCTGTCACCTTAGCCTTAATGATCCCTCCATGTAATAAAGTAGTAACTTCTAGACTCAAAGCTTGGCATCTTGAAGTGCTCATAAGCAAGAGATAATATAATTTTATAAATATATTAAATCAATGACTGTCGCTAAGGTTGAGCAAATTATATTTAGTGAACACAGGTATACGAACACGCCATGATTATTAAGAGCTTGCGCATTAACAATGAAATCTTTGACCATAGTGATGCTGAATGCTTCCTACTTAGGCTGCATTCATTATCAATGCACCAATGTAATAGTTATGATGGTAAGGGGCCCCACCGTTAATACGCAAGCTCTCATATTACTGAGCATTTCTCAGAAGAAAAAAAAAAAAGAATGTTGATGCCAAAAGTCGAAGTGGGACTAACGGGGAGCATTTAATGAATGACAGTACAGAAAATTAAACTTGTACCCGTGGTAAACTGTGGTCACGTGGCTCAGGTACAGAATTACTGGCGAGTTCGAAGTTATGGCCATAATTAAAAGGTAGATATTGATTACATGCGCGTGATAAATTTTACGTGGTGTAGCTCTGACGTTGTCCTCGATTGACAGGTGCACGCCTTACTGTCATACCCCCTCGATGAGTCAAGGATGGACTTGCTAATTAGATTTATAATAATAAAAAAAAAAAACAACAGAGGGAGTCCATAGCAGTAACAGTGGCGTTGCAAATCTTCAACATTTCTATAGGCTCTGGGCCAGTGACATATATTTTGGCAACCTGGAAACTCATGTGTCAATTTTCCGGACAAACTGCCACTGCTACAGACTTCAAATTTGGCATGAGGATAATGAAAGATACATTGATCATCATGATGGTCTTCGATTTCTGCCTTTTTAAATCGCCGAAATGGACAGAAATATTTTACACAAAATTCCGGTCCTTCTACGGCTATTGGTAGTTCCAGTACGGAAAAAAAACAACAAAATTTTGCCAGCGGATGACGTCATCAAATTTTGAGTACGCTAACGTATTCATCGGTATGAGAAGGAAGAATTGCAAAAGTAAGGACAGAGGCTGTTGACTGGCAGTGATTCGGCCATGTTGGAAAACATAAAGGTATGGGGAGACAGTTTAACTAATGACGAGGTCGTTTTATGTATATTTATCCCAATATGATTGGCTGAAAGCTGGATTTAGTCGCTTAACCACATACTGTAACTAAATATAGACCACTTATGCCTGTGTCGCCTCTAATAAAAATATAGATTGACTATGGAGATTATATGTTTTAGGTATGTTTTAAAAGTAAGTGGCCTAATAATATAGGTCCATGACTTTGAATTTGTGAGGGAAACCTGAGAAATGGTAGACACACCTGTAGAGCCTAGACTTTTAGGGTAGGGGGCTTATCGGTGTACTCCCTGCCCCGCCCCTTTTCAAATACACATTTCAGATCTACTCTTCTGCTTTGTCGATCGGTTCAAATCTAACAACTTTTAGTTAATGCCGATAATGTATTCAAATCAGGCGCGATTGATTCTGTGTTTTATTTCAGTGTCAATGGCAAGATAAAAAAAAACAAAAACAGTAGAGATGTGTCAGGTGTAATGAGGAGGCGGGCGGGCTGGAAATGGGGTGTTGTTTGTGTGATATCAAATGTTATTTTACAACGCACTTAATAATACATGGGGGTATCACTTTGCGGGTCACCACAGGAGAGACCGTAAAAAAACGCCTTTTGGGTTACAGGTGAGAGGGTGTGAATTATAAAAGTTTAAAGCTGCAAACAAATAATTGCAACGATTCCTATCGCTGTCTTGCAGCCGGTCAAAATGAGGCATATGTCGCTGTCTTAGGAACTGAGGTAAAAGGTTCTAAAGTTGATTGCGGCCATCCTGTACTGACTCTGTTGTTGTTATTGTTGTTGTTGTTGTTGTTGTTGTTGATATTGTTGTTGCGGAAATCAAGTTCAATCATTTCTCTTCATCAAAAGCATTGATTTTATGTGCAAAAGGTCAGTGATTTGAGATGGGTTTTGACGCTTTGTGAGGCCTGTTACGCGAATAATGTAATATAATATTTTTCTTTAGTCCCGATTTTCTCTGAATTTTTTCCTTTGCATGGAATGATCCCCTTCCACTCCAAAAAACTATATCCAGGAATAATGTTAGTCCAAATATTTATTTGTTTATCTTTTAATTTTTATTTTCTATCTACATCAAAATAACACACGTTTAGCTTTTATATCAAACAAAAACACTGATTTACCTGAAAAGCGACTTAAACCTGATTTTGACAGGCTGCAAGACATTCATTTTTTGTTCTCCGCGCACTGGGATGACATTATAGAGAAATCCACTCTGCACGATTTAGACTTGGTGGAACCTTAAGCTATAAAAGCCTTAAAAGTCCACGGATATAAAACTGCGACAGAAAGTTTCACAAACCTGTATTCTATGTTAAAGGTGTTATTGACCTATACATTGCTATAAGTAGGCTTTAGTTTACTCTGCAAATGGTCCTCAGGATTGACTGTTTTTAAAGTTTTAAAGCAATAAAAAACAAAAAGCTGATTTTTTTTTTTGTGAGGCCCTTGCAGACTACAAGGCTGTAAGCAGCAGCATATTTGGCGTATAATTTGTAAATCTGAAACTCAGTATGCAGAACCATCTTTAAGCGATCCTGAAAATGTCAGGTATCAGCCCATCACTGGGCTATTCTAGTGAGATGTGAGACGATAGTGGAGCAACGTCTTAAGTCTGAGATCTTTTTAGCAGGAACTTGGATGGAATCCTTGAAAAGATAGCCCTTTTCTTCCCCGCCCCCTATTTTCTTGCCTGCGCCAGTCTGACCCCGAAAGACAGGCCTTGTTCCTTCTTTATAAATTCTGTATAGCAAAATCTAAGAGATAAGCAAAGAGAAAATGATACACAGATAGACTGATGCAGATATGAAGACGAAGGAACAGACAATGAAGCATGCATGTATGCATATGACAGACAGACAGACAGACAGACAGACAGACAGACAGACAGACAGACAGACAGACAGCTGTTTAGCGAGCCAGCCAGTCAGCAAAATAGTTAGCCAGCCAACCAGCCAGCTAGCCAGCCAGCCAGCCAGCCAGAAAGACAGACAGACAGACAGACAGACTGACAGCCAATCAGCCAACCATCTAGCCAGCCAACCAGCCATCCAGCCTTCTATCTATCCATCCATCCAGCCTGCCAGCCAGCCAACCAGACAGACAGACACCTGTACACTATCCTGCCCTTCATCTTCGAGCTTAATCTACACTGTTGTTTTCCAGGTCTCGGAAAGGAAGTTGGTCATGCATTCTCCAGGTGTCCTGTGCACTCCTGTGAAATTGTCACGCATAACATTGGACTGCACAACGAAGACAATAGACGTATGTAAATAGCGATATTAAAAAACCGGCAACCTCATAGCTGCTTGACATACCAGACACTGTGAAGAAGCTCACAAAAACTCAAAACTGAATCATCAAGTCGCTAATTGGGGTTCGTTCATGTGGCTAAGTTTTCAAATTCCAAAATTTGGTGAAACCAGTGCATGTAGAGTCAGCACCACGTAATGGCAACTCTTTTTGAGCATGGCAAAAGCTGCGAGTAAAAGGAATTGCAATTATCTACAGATTTTCTAGGGAAAAAAAATAGCATTTTGTGAATTGGAACATCTTGCAATTATGCGAAAGTTGGGAATATCTGGATTGCGATTGAACATAGTCGACTGTATTAAGAATTTGAATAAAGATGAAAACTGCGTGTTTTTTATACGTTCAATTTCGTTCATGTCCGTTTTGTTGATGATTGCAGAGAATCAGTGGAAGGACAATGAGAAGAAAGGTAGAAGAGAGAGGACAGCCTGGCGGTTTCGGTTGTGGGTCTGTGTTCTGTTAGGAGCCAAAAGCTTAAGAAGAGGAAGTGCATTACTAATGAATGTTACTATGACTGCATGAATCTCCTTTTCACGCACGTTTTCCTTCTTTCTCTCTCTCTCCCTTCCTCTCTTCCTCCCTCTTCCTTCCTGCCATTGTCTTTGCATATTTGAGCCTTCTACAATGTCTTTTGCTTAAGACATGTTTTAACGTTGTTGTTTTTGTTGTTGTTGTTGTTTTTTTGTTTTTGGTCTTTTAAAATAAAATTAATTCGCATCTTCATTCATTAGCTCAGAGCAAATTAAACGTAAAATCTCTACTTTTCAAAGGGAAAGACATTTTTTAATTATAAGAAAAAAATATATTATTATATGATGAGTAATTAACCGCTAGTATTGTCAATCCTGTTTAACTCAAGATTTCACGAAAATTTCGAGTAGTTTGCAGTTAAGTGGTCCACATGATTATGTAAAATTGGTTCTTGTCCAGTTTCATTTTATAAAGAAAAAAAAAATTCGATTTACTACATTTTCTATTCAGTTCCCAAAATAAGTAGAGACTGAAAATAAACCCCGTTAGCTCATTAAAAGAACAAAAAAAAAAACCAAAACAACAAAAACACTTAGTTGAAAGTTGTAGAACTCCAGGCAATGTAGTGAATAGCGTAATTTAAGTAATTTGGGAGTAAAGTAGATTGTACATCCGTTTGTCTCAACTGCATTCAAACTGGATTCGCCCACTTTCCGGAAAACTCTTTTCAAATGCCACGTATCGTTCTTTTCTACGAAATAGGTCATAAGCACGTTTAAGTACCTATGTCTGTTTTTTTTTTTGGAGTGTAGGCCGGTCCTAATAACAGAGTCAGAATTTATAAATTATGAACTGATTCAAAATCATGGATGTGAGGGATCAGGAAGTTTCCCGCCATTATATTCGTTGTATAGCCTCTCGTTTTCCTTCAACTATATTTAGGGAAAATACGTTGCACGTAAACGCGGGCAATGTGTGTAGATTAGGCCTGGTTCGTGTTGACCTGTCATGACACAAGTAACGCGCCAGACACTGGCAAAAAAACCCAAAAAACGCGCGCTGACCGAGTCACCACTCACGATAAACATCTCCCTGGCCTACTCAAGAGTACTTTACAGAAGCCGGAAGTAGATATGGGGCAACTTAAAAACCTGGCTCATGGTTTAATGGTACGGGGTCGTGCTTTGTGATCAGTGCTTTGTGCTCAACGCTTAGAGCTAGATATAGCATTGATAGTCTACCACTATGAGAGAGACAAAGAAGAAAGGTTTACAATAACTTAATTAAAACCTCCGGCACCAGAGAGAGCTATAGTCTGTTCATTAATTACTGTAATTGTTCAACATTGTGAAGTGAGAGTGATAACCGAGATAAAGGCAATGACTGATATCCTCAATGATATTCTTAGAAAGCAGATTCTAAAGCATATTCTAAGATCTAAACTCTAACCCAGACAAAGCTCTTTGATTTCTGACTCCTAACTGAATAAAAATAGGGTGTTATCATTTGCCTCAGGAAGACAATGAAAACTCTTTCCTTGGGACAGTTTATGGGTCCTACATTTGTGAATTTGCCTGCGAGTTAGTTTGCATTCTGTCCTCATTTTGCAAATTAAATCTGAAGTTTGGGTCATTTACTTCAGTTTCAGTGTGGCCTTCTGTGAGCAGCACTTGTGGTTAAGGAAACTAGTTAGCTTGTTAACACCTTTTGGTGTATCGGTTCGTAGTTCGACAATGAAATGAAATATTTATATTTTAAACATCAGTTTTAATAAGTTCATTGTATTCTACAATCTATTAAAGATGGCTTAGAAGTTGTGGAATTTCTTGCACGTGACCGAAGAGAAAACAATTTATTGGCTCAAAGAGGCAAATCGGACCGCGCTTCTGTAACCTAGTTTTGTTTCAGGTTCAAAATTTTAAAATAACAGTTCGTCATTTCTGCGCACTGACAAGTCATAATAGCCTAGATGCAGCCAACATCAAAAGAATTCATAATGAAGACAAAGTACAAGGCAGAACGAATTTAGGCAAGAATAGGGCATGTGCACTACCTGGAACCAAACGTGCCAAGAAAACTGTCATGCATATTTCACTTTAAAAACATAGATTCTTCAGAATGAATAGTATAACCTTGAGTATGCTGCTGCTGCAAAAAAAAAAAAAAGATTTCGGTCGGACAGATTAGAAGAGAATGGATGGGATCCAGAGATGGAATGACACATTGTCCTTTGTGTTTGGACACGTGAAAGTGCGTGGAAGTGAAAGAGCCAATCGGTTAGCAACGGCAAAAGCAGGGGCAGCACCAGGGCGAGGCAGGAAGAGGGCATGGATAGAGATGGCATCAGTGAAGAGGAAGAGAAAGGCATAAAGCAGTGATACAATATAAATGAATAGAGGAGATATAAACTGAAAAAAGAAATACAAGAATGGAGGGGATAAGTTGGACAAATAGTGAATCGACAAGGCGCAAGGCACGGTCACTCCATGGACCCTGAAGGATCCATGGGGGCCTGAGCAAATGTGGAGGTGCCCTTTTTAAAATGCCACCTAATTGTAAACAATAAGAATAATAACAAATAAACTTGGTTATGAACTACAAGACCGTTGTCGCCACCCTTCCTCAGCCCCTCTAAGCCCTACTGGCAAAGGCGCGGGATGTTGGAAGGGAGCGAGAGGAAAGAGAAGGTAGTGTGGAGAAATGACGTCAGGAAAGAGAAACTGAATTGGATGGTCAGGCCACATATTCGAGAGCTTCCGCATTAAGTGATAGAATCTTTTAACATCTTAAGAATTACATTAGTGCATCTGTTCCGAGAGTAACTTTAGTGGCGTTCAATATGCAGAATGAATGTAATTCTTACAGTGCTAAGAGATCGATCGTCAACGGGCCATCTCTCGATTTATCAAAAAATGATAGGAAATTGATCACAATAGCCCCATTGTTTTAATCGAAACTACACTGAAATCGATGTTTAGGCGGGATTTTATTAAAAAGTAATTAATAGGGGCTTTAGTCACAATCAAATTCATTGTCTTAATCTAAACTCCAATGGCGCAAGTAAAGGCTTCTATTAAGCAGTGTTTCTTGTATTTTCTGAATTACACACACAAGAAAACTGTTTCTTTAACAGATAAGGACAAAGCGAAGTCGAATGTTTCAGGAGTGATACACAATCCAAGTTTTTAAAATTTTTTTTCATAGGCGGACCGGGGGGTAGGGGAGTGGGGGAAGGAGATGGGGAGAAGAGTGTCATCAGGGAATGGAAGGGAGTAATAACTAGATGGCAGGCAAAGAGGTAGTCATGACACACACTGCGGTGGAAATTTTCAAACGCAGCAGCAACAATGCAATCGCAGGCAGCTTTAACCTTTCACCCTTGGCCTTTAAACGGTGATGTTCCTTTACTTAACCTAGTGAACCAGGACTAATTACACTGGCATGCTTGTGTGTGCATTTCTTGTTGTTATCACAATCATAATCTGATGCTTGTTAAGTTAGTCATGTGCCCAGTGGATAAGTTCACTTGCGAATAAGTCGGTAAAATAATTACGAAACTTGACACAGAAAGAAGATTGAGGAGGAATCGCAGAAACACGTGAGCGCACAATAAAAACTGTCTGCTGTGCAACAACAAAACAGCGTATCGTCACACTCATTCCACATTCACCTAAGTCATTTTTTTATGATTTGAGCTGTTTATATTACTATAATCTTTTATTTATCTTCTTTTTGTCTATTAAAAAAATAAAGTTTATACTCCTTATTATATCCCAATTTTACAGCTACACTACATCTGCCTTGTTTTGCTTCGGAACAATAGGCTGAGAGCGCTAAATTTCTCAAAACCTTCAAAATTTGACGTGGGTAAATGTGAAATGAGCGTAACGATATCGTAATCATATAACCAAAATTACGATTATACGGCGTTTTGACGTTCACGACCGAATTATACCAGTACCATGAAAATGTGCCAGTGCTAATAATATGTTTTTTTATAGTCTCCGCTACGCATCACAGGAGCGCGTACGTCTTTACTCTTTGTTGTCAACAGCTCTTAAAGTTGCCGGAGCCAATTGTAAACTATTCTTTGAACCATTTATAATTGTTTTCTCAAACCACAGTGTTACGTTCCCAGATGGTCAAGGCTAGTCTGTAGGCAGCAGATCTAGTGCCACCCATTGTGCTCAAATTATAATAATATACTGTTTACTGTTTGTGTCCTTCATTTACATTTTTTCACAATTTTAGTTTAGATGAAAGGGGGTAAAAAATACGGCTTTCTTTTGCAGACGATAAGCTCTCCCAATGATTGCTGCTGAAACCACTCGACACACTACTTGCAACAGTTATTATTTGCAGTTGTTTTTTTTCACAAATTCAGGACTGAATTTCACCACTTTTACTGTGTGGTTTCATGTTACACACATTTCTCCACAATCTGTCCAAGGGACAGGTTTTATGCTCTGATAGTCCAAATCTTGTTGTAAAACCAGTTAGACTTCTGCAACCTTAATCGTACCGGTACGTCCCGGAAGTAACATTCCAATATTATGTCCGGCGTACGCAGACATCCTACTTCATATTAAATGGACTACTCTCACGAATAGCTAATGAAATCCTGAGTCAAAGTTTCAAAGATCAAAAGCACAGACCACAAAGTGGTATGTGGGCACAATGACATATTTACATACGAGAAATATGGAGACAGTGCTTGAAAAACCATGACCTAGCTAAGTGTTTAAACCGATGGGAAACTGAAATTCAAAGATCGAAAGCAAACTAAATGTGAGCAGTCCGGAAGTGTGTTAGGGTCACGGGTGAACACTAGGCTCACCGTGAAAGTTAGGGAACATATTCAGGCAGTGGGTATTTAAGAATTAAATTGCTGTGAAGTAAGTGTCCCTGTGGTGTAGTGGTAACACTTTCAGACTTGCAAGCTGAGAGACCCTGGGTTCGATTCCCGATAGGGACAGGGAATTTTCTAGTGTAGGTTTTTTTCTGCCCTTCCTCTCAAAATTGATCCTCCACAGTAAGTTTGTTAAATCCCTGGTGACACACTTCACAAGATAATGTGTAACATCATCTAGAAAATTAGCAGACTGAGCTCTCATTCCTCCCCCTTATAAAATTTCAGTATCCATTATTGAACACCAGGTGGACCCCTATATTTTGCATATGAGGCATGCATACCTACTGCTCACATGAATGGAAATATATCTTCATTACTTCAATGAAAAAAAAACAAAACAAAACAACTATTTCCGCATGGTCTATGAAATTACTCATGAGTTGACTGAACTTTGTACTTTAACTTTGCAAATAGGCTCTGATATCTTTATAATATCTGAAAAAAAAAGAAGAAAATAAAACAACGCATGCATTTGTGACATGCCCAAGATTAGGTATAGCGTGACATATTTAGGCAAATCCTGGAAACGAAGTCAAGTGGACAAGAGCTGTTGACTCGAGCTGTCTTTGCTTCCCCCCTCCCCTCCTTTATATTCCAGCTCACCGAGAAGTAACACGTGAACATGAAAATGAGGTTGTGTGTGAGCACCCTTATCTTCTATCAACGAAGCCCTTAAGTCTTAAGTTGAATTCCATATCCACAGACAAGCACGATAGTGAGTCAGGTTTCAGTTTTAGTAAGAGCATACTGACATTTTCCTCTTATCTAGGCTATTGTGTTGTTTTCAAAGATCTTGACAGAATTGTCTAGTGCGTAATTTGGGGCGCGTGGGAGGAGGGAGGGCTAGAAGAGGGGAGGAAATGAAATAGGGAGGTTGGAATGGCGAGACAATCGCATTATTTTTCTTGCTTTTTGTTTTTTTATCATGAAAATGTAAAAGTTTCAGACTTCATACTGCGTCTCTCTTGCTGGCAGCTCGTGACGCCCCTTTTCAGAGTGGCTTATAACTAATAAGCAGAATGTTGAGAAAAAAAAAAGACTCTACTAGGGTAAAACTGGTTTAGTTTATGTAGCGTCTCTCAGCTTGCAAATCTGAACGTGCTACCACTACATCACAGGAACTCTAACTTCACAGCAATTTAATTCTTAAATTACCTACTGCCTGAATCGGTCCCTACCTTTCATGTGTGAGCCTAGACTGTTCACCCCTGAACCTGACACATTCCCCAACTGCTCATACATACCTTGTTCATAACCCTGACAGTGTGCTCGATTTCGCCGTAATTCAACCCTTTCCCTAACCCCTTTTCTTTGTTAAACAGTGACAAATGCTCACTCATTTACGGCGAAATCAAATTCGTCCAACCCTGAACCTGCCCTTAACCCTAACTCAAACTTTTCCCTGGAGAGCCCCAGGAAATGTCAACTTTAAACTGAGGTGACACATTATAGTCTAATTTGTGTTCTCTACACTCATTCATGAGAACGCGGACAATTGTTAGTTCTTTACTAACGTGAGCAGTCCGGAAGTATGTCAGGGTCACGAGTGAACACTAGGCTCACACATGCAAGTTAGAGAACGATATTAGGAAAGATTTCCGCAGGCAACAACCCTCGAAATAAGAACATACTAAAGAGGGATTATTTTGATGGGACAGGATAAAATTCATTTCAGATTCATTTGGATTATTTATCCCTAACCATAATCCTAACCCTACCCTTATCCCTAACCCTAACCCCTAACTCCTAACCCTAACGCCGTAACGGGTTGTTGCCTGCGGAAATCTTGCCCAATATTCAAGCAGTTAAGTAGGTATGTCAGGTTTAAATTGCTGTGAAGTTAGCGTTCTTGGTAGCACGTTCACATTTGCAGTCTGAGAGACTCTGGATTCGATTCCCGGTAGGGACATGAAATTTGCTAGTATTTCTGCCTCAAAATTGATTTTCACAGGGATCTCTTAAACTCTCTAGTAGCACACCACCTTGGTATAATGTGTAACAGCTTCTAAGAAAAAGAAAAAAACAATAGTGGAATCGGGGGCTGACATTTCTCTCCCCCCTCCCCCCTTTCATAATAGAAGAGTTTGCCTTGCCAACCGGTTACACTAATAATAAACAGCAACAACAACAACAACAACAACAACAACAACAACAACGACGACGACAACAACATAACCACAGTACTTAAAAGAAACACCTTAACTTTACGGTCGTTATTTAATTTTGTAGACACACATGTTCAATGACATGTTAAGACTTCACTGCTGACAACTACCTAAACAGATGCTGTGACTAACGCACTGAACAGACCATCAAATTTATCTTACTTAATCGAGGATGAACGCACAATACAGCTTAACGGGGTCATGTAAGGATGTTATCCATTCTTCCCAGTTGGTCTAGAGGAATGATGTTTTGCGTAAATTAATGTCAATGACCTCGTATAGGAAACGCATTGAAACATTGTTATTGTCATATTTGGAGTGTGGACTCTGAATGAGTTGGTGGGAAAGCACTCTCGCAATTCAATTTGATACAATGAAAAAGAGAGGGGGGCAGTGGTGGGGAGGAGGCTGGGGTGGAGGGAGAGGAGGAAGAGAGAGACCGTGTCTGTGTTTATGAGGGTAGGAAATGGGTGGGTAGGGGGGAGCACTATTATTGTCCACTTTGGAGTTAGTGGAGAAATACTCGTGTGAGTTAGTTTGATATAAGGAGGAAAGAGAGAGAGAGAGAGAGAGAGAGAGAGAGAGAGAGAGAGAGAGAGAGAAAGACAAGAGAGGGAGACAGACAGACGAACAAACAGAGACAGAAAGAAGCGAGAGAGAGAGATAAAGAAAGAGAGAGACTGTGTGTTTATGAGCCACTTACGCACTACAAGAGGGAGAGAGAGAGAGAGGAAAGAGAGAGAGGGGAAAGAGAGAGAGAAAAAAAAAGAGATAAAGGTATGAGAGACAGAGAGGAGAGAGAGAGAGAGAGAGGAGCAATGACAGCGACCGAGTCAGTAGATAGAGGTAATATTCAGGAGGGGAAGAATTATAGTAAGACATATAACACGGAACTGATTGCAACGAGATTCACTGGGCTGATCTTTCAGTTGATTTTTTTGACTGGTAGCCGGCTGGAGAATAAGTGGACTAAGGCCAAAATGCCCCTTGGACCTTCATTTGGAGGCCAACTATAGGTTCATCATAATAACTATATCAATGTGTCTCGGCGTTCAGGCCAGGGATAAAGAAATTCGAATGCACACGGCCCCAACATCTGCAATTTCCTAATTAGGAAAAAGCCGAAACAATGTCAGTACTTTTAATCCGATTAGTTTCGAAGTGGTGGAATTTCCCAAGCCTTTTATCAGCACGGTGGCCAACCTTATTGGTTGTTCCTGGTCCGGATTCTAAAACAGCTGATTCCGTTTAATTGCCGTCCTATAAATGGCAGTTCCAGCTTAATCATTCCAATCCTCGGATATCAGAGTACTGTACTTTTTTCTATAAATATCACGGGATTATTGCAACTCCATTTAACTGCATTTCTTTTTTATGCTCACAAAGAGTTGCGATTATGCAGGGTTGACTGTATGATTGTATCGATTGATGACCAGTAGAAATCGATAAGAGAGCGTGAGATTACACAACACATTAAACAGACTGTGAGAACTGATAACTTCAATTGACTGACTGATCTCATTTGGCAGAGTCAGCGAATAAGGGTGTGTAGAGTCAATGTAATGTAATGTAATGTAATGTAATGTAATGTAATGTAATGTAATGTAATATAATATAATGTAGTGCACAAATTCACTATAAATGTGCTCTAAGGCGATGCATAATTACTTGATAAAATTTACAGTGAATGCATAAAACTAATACTAAAAATACAAGAGAACCAAAGTACTTCACCAGCTTATGCATGCACACACACACACACACACACACACACACACACACACACACACACACACATATAAACACACCAACTCGCATATACCTTGATACGATTGCAATCTTTACCATCGCTATATATGAAACTCCTCAAACAAACTGGCTAGTGAATAGCGAGAGAAAGAAAGAGAGAGAGAGAGAGAGAGAGAACAGAGGGAGACAGACAGACAAACAAACAGAGATAGAGAGAAGCGAGAGAGAGATAGAGAGAGATAAAGAAATAGAGAGACAGTGTGTATATGAGCCACTTACGCACTACAAGAGGGAGAGAGAGAGAGTGAGAGAGAGAGGAACGAGAGAGAGAGGAGAGAGAGGAAAGAGGGAGAGAGAGGTATGAGAGACCGAGAGGAGAGAGAGAGGAGAGAGAGAGAGAAAGAGGAGTTATGAAAGCGAACGAGTCAGTAGAGAGCAGTTCGGTCTTAAGTTTGTTTCTAAAAGTGAAAATATTCTAACTTTTCCTTGTGTCAACACTGATGCTGTTCCACAGCTTAGGGCCACCGATAGAAACAGCTCTTTTATCTGGAAAAGCTTTGTTTTTCAATACTCTCGTTGTACTACATGAAACAACCCCCAACCGCTCTTCTCCACTCTCATACACCATGCAAGTTTCGGACCCGTTCTTTGATGCGTTGCGATTGCCCCATACACTAAATGGGCAAAGGGCGAGGAATAGCCAAAAAAAACCAAAACCAACCAAAAACTCCGAATTGCACAACTTAATTGAAATCACCCTGATCATACAGCGCACTTATTTGTTTCAAATAACCTACCTATATCTGCGACATAAAAAACAAAAATTGCCAGAATCTTGTAGCATATAAAAATCAAAAACAAACACACCCTTCATTTTGTCGTAGCCCTTTAAAATGCTACATTGTTATGAAGTTCCTACTTCCTAGAATATTTCTTGCTCACTTACAAATTATGATATCCTTGGTTGCAGCTCAGTTCTAAAGAATCATTCAAAGCACTGAAATGCGAAACAACGGAATCTACTATTAAGCAACTGGAGATAGCAGCTTGAGACTTTATAATTTTAATGAACAATAATTGTAAATAATAACATCTTGGGCAAACATTTCAGCAGAGGTGTAGCAATTGATACTTAGAGGACAAGGTGATATATCGTCACTCTCCTTCCACAAGTGTCTACGTTCGCTTTTGATGATTTGAATTGTTCATATTATTCTGATCTTCCATTTATCTCCTTGTTTTTTTTTCAAAACGATGTAGAATTTTGACTTGTTATTATATCCCAATTTTCGTTGCTAAATCAAATCTACCTCGTTGTTTTGATTTGAACAACGGGTTTAGAGCGCTCAATTTCTCAAAACCTCAAAAACATGACTTAAGCAAATATGGAATAAGCATGACGATAAGAGGGCTCACTCTGGTTGCTGAAGGAGGAGAGCGGGGGAAGG